>APFE030550657.1:0-33280 GCA_000404065.3 Pinus taeda
AAAACAAAACATTCATTGCACTGTTGTGCATACTCATTATATTGTTCTTTTATGCTGTTGCATATTCTCTGTTGCACTGTTGTGCCATCTTCTTTGCTGCGTCTACCCCACACTGTTGTGTCTACACTTGTTGTTGTGTTGCTGCACTTCACTTACATTTCTTTGCAAACTTTGCATTGTTGTGCATTCTTCAAAGACATAATACTCTGTCTTTTCTGGAACAATTACACTGTCCCACCTTACAAATTTACACTGTTGTGTGTAAACATTTCTTGCATTCACTGTTGTTGCATATGTTGCATTTCAATTCAATGAACAACACATTCACTATACTTACATTTACTGCTGTAAAGGAAAAATTTCTTTTCCATCTGCTGCTGTCCATTACTTTTCATTTCTTCAACAATAACTTCATGCTGCTGCATTTTAATATTTGCATTGATGTGTAAAAACACATTTCTTCACTCTCTCTTAGTTTTGGTTTCATCTTCCTCGCACTACTGTGCTTCTCCTTCTTGCCATCACGCTGCTGCCTTTTCTTATGCACTGTTGTCCATACCCATAACCATAGACTCTGTCATCCTTGGGTTTTTATTTGCTGCTGCGGTGCCTCTGCAATTTGCACTGTGGCTGTCTTTTGTTTCATCATACTGTTGTGTGCCCATACACTAACTCTTTACTCTCCATTACTTGCACATAGAGAGAAATCATCCTCACGCTGTTTTGCGCTGCATTCTCCACACAACAAAAATTAACATGGGCTGCTGCCTTTTCTTTTTACACCCTTGCTTCACACAATCTTAGTCTTCATTCATTGTTTTTTACACAATGCACTGCTGTGCAGTTCCTTTCATTTTTTTTGCTGCCACACATTATCATTCACCCATGTGAATTAAAAATCTGCTGTCCCTGTTTCTCTTTATGCATTTCTTTGCATGCTGCATTGCATATGAAGAAAAACATTACATTTTTTTTATTGCTGTGTATTGTACTCACTCTGCTGTGAGTATGTTCTCTCACATTACATAGAAGGAAACTACCTTCCATTGCTATGCATTTCAATGCATGTGCTCCATAACAAAAAATTCAAAAATTGTTGTTTTATGTTCTATCTTCCCACTGCTGTGAGGGTCTCCATGCTTTGCATACTTTTCTTATTGCGCTGCTACACTTCACATTTGAGCACTGCCCCTTTTTCTTCTCTGCTTTTATGGCATATTTAACTTCATATTTTTCCCTTATAAAAGGTCTTCATCAAAGAGTGACTGTTAAGACAGTTCAGCAACAAAAAATTACAAGCTCCCCTTTAATGTGTGCTTGTCTTCTTTTGGCAAACTCTTCTCAAAACAAATTTAGATTCAAGGGATTTTCAGATTGTCTTTCCTTCCTTCTCCATACTTGTGTAACTTTCTTCCTTTGCATGGGTCTAGCTTGTGTAAGATCCCATGTCAAGTTACAATCTCGTGCCATATGCCCAATGTCATGACACTTGAAACATTCAACATTGTTCATGAATAAAAATTCATGATTTCTTCTTGTGAAATTATTTCTTGGAGATTGTCGAGGACCACAACATCTATCTCCATGAATTTCTCTACAGTCTTTTGCCATATGACGAAAGTTTGAGCAAGAATAACAATAACCAAAAAATGAACTTTGGTACCTGGGAGATGGAGGTTTCCTTGATGTACTTCTGAAGCCTTGCTGCCTTGAGATCCTTTGATGATCACCATTGCCTCTTGCCTTTTTTCCATCAGCTACATTTCTTCCTGGAGCTGGTTTTCTACTTGGAGCAGGATTTCTTCTATGGCAGCCTTCATTTTTCTCCTTGCCTTTGCTGGAACTAGGAGCATCACCATTTCTTTCTCGCTTCTTCATATGTCCTTTTCTTAAAGCATTTTCATCCTTGTTTGAGGATTTACCTACATACCCAAGTCCTGATTTATCAGATGGAGATCTGTGATAGCTGAGCATGTCATCCAGAGCTTGAGATCTCTTCATGATCTTGTTCATCCCTTCAACCTTCTTCCTGAGGAGGACAATCTCTTCTTCCAATCTTTCACACTCATTATTCTTCTTTCCAAGTTGTTCCTCGGTTTCTTCCTTGCTACGAGTAGCTTCAGCTGCTGCTATTTTAAGAGAGATGATGTCTGACTTCATTTTGGAGATTTCTGCTTGACTGCTCTCCATTTCTTCTTAGCTTCTATGGCTTCTTGTGCCTACTTCTTGGCTTCTTGTAGCTCAGACTTAAGGGAGGATACCTCTACCTTGTACTGTCCAATCTCTTCTACAAGTTTGTTCACTCTCTTGTGCCTTTGTTCAAGTTGACTTGACAAGGCATCTTCCTGCTTCTTTGCTTTATTCAACTGATTTGTCATGGATATGACTTCTTCATGATGCTTCCTTTTGCTTTCATCAAGTTCCTTCTTAAGCTTGGCAAGCTCTTCATCCCTTTCTTGCACTTGAAGCTTGATGAGGTCCACCTTCTCATTTTCAGCTTCTATGATGGGTTCAGAATTTCCTTCTTGATTCATGATCATAGTCAGTGCTCCCTTTACATGAAGGTCATGAAGTTTGTCCCATATATCCTTTGCTCATGAATATTTTCCTAGATTCTTCTTTACAGAATCAGGCAGCCCATCCAAGATTGTCTTTGCTGCTTTTGCATTGTACTCCTTGGATTCTCCATCCATTTTGCTATCATCAATCATTGACTCCCAAATTTCAATGCCTTCAGACTGTAAGAAAGTCCTCATTTTTATTTCCCATATATCAAAGTTCCCATCAAACTTTAAAGCCTCAAATAGAATGCTTTCAAATAGATTGCTTTCTATTTTAATAGAAGAGGGAGACACAACCTTAGGGGATTTGGACACTTTCTTCTTTGACCTTGCCATTTTTAACTATTTTAAAAACCCTCACTGTGTTTTTAAAATGACTCACTGTTTCTTCAAGAGCAACTCAAAACTTGAGAAATACCTTAATCCCTTTGGCTGAAACTTCACACAGCTGGAGAAGATTTACTGCTGCTGCAACAAGGGTCTTTCCTTCAGTTTCTTTGACACTTAAAAGACCATGAACCTGCTCTGTCACCATCAAAGAGCCTGGACTAGCTCTGATACCACTGTTGGCTATTTTTGCAATGGGAAAATACCAAAACCAAACATTAACTGAACACAGAGTCAATGCTCTGTTTCCTTTGCTCCAGGATCTTTTTGCACAGAGGACCCTTTTTAAAAAGAACTGAGAACAGAGTATTTCACCACCATAAAGATTTCCTTTCATTAAAATAAACACACTAATACATATTCATCCTCTTTGCTGAGAGGGATTTACCAAAAAAAACATTCAACCAAAACTCTGTTTTCACCTGAGAATTCACTGAGACATATTCATCCTCTTTCACTCAGAGGGATTCACCAAAACATTACAAAAGAAATTACTCTGTCTCCTTTGAAATTTTACACCACTGTGTGTAAATATTTCATTTACATTCACTCCTGTGTGAAAACAAAAATTACAGGGATTTACACATTTACCTTTTCACTGATGTGTGAAACAATTCATGGTTTCACATACTTGCCCATGGTTTTTCTTCTTTCACTTCTCTGCCTTCTCCTGCACTGCTGTGCATTCTTTTTCTTACATTACAAAAATTACGCTGCTGCGATTTTTACCATTTCCTCACAAAACATTTCAACCCAAAAAATATTCACACACACTCCTGTGTGTTTTGTTTCATTCACTGCTGCGAATACATTGTTCTGCTCCACCCCGTGTGGAATACACCATTGTTTTCATAGGCTGCTGCGAACCCAATACATTTTCTCCCCGTGTGCAATGCAATACAACATTTTCACATTACAAACCCTGTGTGTAATACTCATAACACACAACACACAGTCAACGCATTTACAATACGATCCATATGGAAAGTAATAAAAAAAACTTACCTTACATTTTCCGCCCATGCTCAACAAATATTACGGGCCGTAAAAAATTAAATATATGACCAAAACTATGTCATTTCATAATTATAAGGTATGGTCGATTATGTTACTCCACGGTGCATTAACTTTCAACAGGCCCCGTATGTACTTTGGACAATTTTAAACGGCGAAGAACTTTCCCTTGAATCGGACGGCGGAGAGCATGCATCTTGATCGGACGCATATCGGACAGGGGTTGTTGACTGAACTTTATCGTCTGAAAAATGTCAGGTGATGATGTCACGTCAATCCACGTGTTTGCACCAAATCGCGTTGGAGCTCCTCGCACAGAAACAGCTTTAAGCCAAAAGGTGGTGCGATGACTTACCGACGGTTTATGGTTTGCTTCGGTGGTTTTCTGCAGGGTGGTTTCCTGCGTGCGTTGAATTGCTGGCCCGCGCGCACAGGGGAAATTACAAATTTCAACACCTAGAACATCATTTTCTTGAGCTCTAAATGAAGGTATGGATCAGGTCAAAATTGAATCACTAGATTATCCTTATACTCCCAAGATCTAAAGGATATGAAATTGGACAAGGTAATGTCTTAGAAATTCTGAGGATATGGAGATGTATATTTATCTTCATATAGATATGTTGTTGAAGCTAGTGGATCTAAAATTTGAGATAAGGTGTAATATCCATTGGCCTGAATGTGTGTTATCATATGATCAGCGAAATGATATACCTCACTGCACCCCACCCATGGGTCAAGTGGGAGTTTCTCTTGGACACCTTTACCAACCTTCCAACAAAATAGTTAATGAATTGATGGAAGGGCATCAATAAGAGCTTTCTAAAACATCCAGCCTTTTTGTGGGATTTGGACACCTCAAACAATCCAGTAGGGTCTAGCTGGATAGATTTTGATCAAATAACCTCTGTCCATAATCCATCTGAATTTATTATCCTCCATACACTCTTGGCTACCAAGGCATAAACAGTAATATTTTTTTGAAAACCTAGCCCCCTTGGGATTTTGGGAGAGCAAATTTATTCCACTTAACCAAAGGCAACCCTTATTTCTCCCTACTACCATACCATATGAATTAGAAATAGAGCCACTGAATCTTGTAAAGAATGCCCCGAGGGATCAAAGATAGTATTTACTAGAAGACATGTTGTGCTTCTAAAACTGTTTTAACTAGAACTAGTCAAACCCATCTTGATAACCAATAGTTACACTAGTGGTGAATAAGGTTCTCCATTTTCCTTATAAGCCAATTCCAACCAAGCTTTCAATAATCATTTGCTTTTAAGAAAAAGATTTTCTGGCTAGATAATCAGATCTTTACCCATAATCTATAAAGGTGGGAAGAAGGTTCCTGAGAAAATAGGATCCATCTTACCTACTAGATTATCAGCACTAGACGAAATAAGAAATCACATAAAATAATAGAATTAGAATTTAATAACTAACTCCAAAGATTGGACAAAAATACTCAACAAGAACATTATAACAAAAATTGAAGCATGAACTATGCATTCTAACAATGAGTATGTTATTTTTAAAAGTAAAGGTCTTAAGCCAAATAAAAATAGAACTGTGAAAAGAAACTATTTGGAATTGCAACTATAGTGGGAGTTGATTCTTATAGAAAACAAAGAATAAAGGAAGAATCTTTTCAAGTTTGTAAAAAGAAATCTTCAGAAGAAGTAATCAATTGACAATATTATAATACACAAACTATAAATTGTCACTGTAGTTTCAAAAGAGTAACATGGGACTGATAAATAAGAACAAATCTAAGGGGATGAGCCAGAGGAAAATGTGTCAAATTGATATAACCCATATGTCTTTCAACCAACATAAAGGTGCAACAGTTAAATAGAACATGTAGGGTAAAAACACATTGAAATTGTAATATTTAACTACCCATAAGTTACTTTCTATTGTTTATCCAATACCAATTCTAGACAAGAGTCCAAAATTTCTCTTGAAATAGAACATCTAAAAAAAATACAAAGTGGGAACTCCACTATAATTACCCATCCATTGAAAAAAATGCAATGGATGGTTAAGAAATGCAGGGCCTCAAAAGCACAGAAATCCAACTTCTTGCTGATGGGCACAGAAAACCAGCTTCTTTCCCTAGACATTGCATTAACAACGATGATAAAAAGGATGCAAAATCCAACATCCGATTTAACTTCGCATCCGCAAGGCTGATAAAATATTCTTCAATCCGATTTAACTGCGCATGCACAATATTACCCGTTAAATGCAGCATGCTACATTGTCGTTACTGGAGCAATCCGCCGTCGGGAATGTTCCGCCATCTTACTGTTGCATGCGCTTAATTAAGATACTGTTGCATGCCCTTTATTCGTTTACATTAAAGGTTGCACAACATCACATTCACTTAACCAATTGAATAACTTTCATGAAGGGTTTTGTGAATAAAGTTATTCAGAGATCCAACTGAATAGAGAGGCTTTTGTGTCTAAAGTTAGCGTTTTGAACTGAATTAAAAGTTTGGTAAGGAAAATTATTCAAAGATCTAACTGAATAGAAGCTTTTGAGTGTAGAGTTATTCAGAGATCTGCTATTACATAATTTTTTAAATTATTAAATTTTAAAACCAATTAATATGGTTTATTTAATTCTAATAAAAATAAATCACAATAATTGGTTTTAAATATCTAGAAAATTAAAAAAAATATGTAATAGATTAGGAAAAGAGATCTCTAAACCTCAATATTCTATAACATAAATTACATGATTTTAACATCAAGCCAAAATCAGTCCTTCACATCAGACTAACATAATGACTAACATAATGGGGGAATATTAGAATATAGTTACTACTCCTCTACCTTCAAAAGGCTTGATCTTCATATTCGAATATAGTTACTACTGCTCTACCTTCAAAAGGCTTGATAGAAAGGCGGCTCTGAACGCCAAAAGAAAAAACCATAAATCACTTACAATTTCTTCCATATAATGGTGTAAAATCCTGTCTATGCATACTTAAGAACTAGGGAAACTCTTAGAAATTTGAATTAATGCAAGAAGCTTACAAAAGTTTGAGGAAACCAAGCTCTGAAGCTCAGCAGATGGAAGGAAACAGAGTCACCACTATGTGATGCGATCACTAGTCAATAACCACTACTCATTACAAATTTTCTCAACATAAGGAGAGAAGAACACCACCTCTTCTTATTAACGGACTCCACCATATAGACTTTTTACTACTGGTTGTAACTAGGGCTAACCAATCCTTGTTTTATATTTTGTTTTTGGAATTTCAAGATAGTGGAAACCTTTTGTTTAACCAATAGCTGAAATGGTCATTTTCTGAATTAGCAAATAGATTAAATGGTCTTTTATATATAATATTTTTAGGAATTTGAAATTATGTAAAAGGCTTTGTTTAACTAATAAAGGTAATGAAACCAATTATGCATTCAAAAATATATTTTAAACAAGAAGTTACAATCTCTAGGTCAAAGACCCATTTCATCTATGGTTAGACTCTGCTTTTGTTTTGAATATGTGAAATTAATTGGAAATTATATGATAGTTTTTTTTTTTCTTGGTAGGGGAAACCCAAAGGCATTTAAGTAGTCAAAATCACAAGTTGATTGCATGAGCTTGCTCACATACTAGCCTTTAACATTATTGGTTTTTTGATAGTCGAGTTACTAACTAGTGAACTTTTCAACACAAAATACCTTAGCAAAACAACGCTTACCAAATTATACCATCTTAGATCTATCTAAACTCCTATCTATCATGGGCCTAGCTCTATGTAATCCTTAAGTCTAACAATATTAATATAATAGTAATATTAAATTTAATGATGTTTTTTACATGGCACCATAACAAAATTTATAATAAAACTATATCAAATTCATATTTTCAAATATTACAACTTTTATATGAAAATCTTTATGTCCAAAGGTTTTAGTATATCCATAAGATATGGTTTTCCTTTCAAAGATTTATTTTACAAATATTTAATTAAAATATATATTATAGTTTTTATCACCATGGTTATTTTCATTTTTTCCTAAACATTAAATTTTTTTTTGATGGCTTCCCGCCGATTCTAATACACCTGTCGTTGATATGACTTGGCGTCCGGAACGAATTTATGTTGACTTAAATTGTTGGTACGATTTCTCGGTAATCGATTTAGGGTTTTTCCTGGGTCCATCGGTTAACGCTCCACACCTGCCGGTTCCAATGCCTTTTGTCAACTGTTGCCCTGTTCGTTCGTCATTTGCACTCTTCCGGTGCCCTGAAAAAAACTTGCTCTGCGACTGTGGCGAAACCCTCACTCTTCGTTGTTCTGGTTTCAACTGTTGTTTGTATGGGTCTTGCTGGTCCACTACTGCTATGGAGGTGAGACTTCGATGGCCTGTAAAGGCACCTCTTTCTCTGCACGATGGTATTCTTGTTCAATATGTATCGACTGGTTTTTTTCCTCTATTCACACACTGTTTCTATTTGTCTGATTGATGAATTTTCTTCCGCGACAGGTCTTCCTCCAACCTTCCGCACTTCGACTTGGTTACAGAGGTAAGTTTTTGTTCCCTGTTAAACTGTTTCAACCCTTATCGCTCCAACCCTAACGCCTTTTGCTACTGTTCTTTAGGATATGGTGGTCATTCCAGTTCCTCGACCCCGTCTCCTTGGCCACAGGTAAGATTTTGTGCCTAACCTTTAACTGGTTATGATTTTCACTGATTATTTGTATCTGTGTATGGTATTAATCCTACTCTCGTTCGTTGCAGGTACTTTCATGTGGTCGCTCTGTGGTTCGTTGTGCTCCACGCTCCCTATCGAATTCTCTGGCTCTTCACCTTACGGGTAGTGCCTTCCCATTGAGTTGTCTGTAATTTATTTGCAGTTATGAAGGTGTTCGTGGGTAGTCTGTCTTCTGAGTAGAAAAGTAATGATTCTGTCAAATTATGTAACCGTCCTTGGTTCCAATCGTTGGTCTCGGCCCTTGCTTCTGTAATGTGGTAACTTAATTTGTTTTTGTTAAAACCCTTGATGGGTATTCGGCGGTTTCGAGTACTGGCTCTGTAAATTAATGTTGTTTATTTAGTGAGAAGGTTGCTCGTTAACTCGAGTCCTCGTCCTGTAGCTTTCACGTTTCAGGTATTAGAAACCCTCGGTCTTGTTTGACCCGTGTCCGCCGGTTCTGGCGGCGACTTCTTACTGTATTTGTTTTGGTTCTTGGTTGCAACAAATATTTGCCCGAGACTTGTTTCGAGTCTCTGTTCCTTTAATGAAATGGTTTTTTTTGAAAGAAAAGTGAAGGGCCTATACTGTGTGTGCTTTATTACAATAGATTTATGAAATGGTTCCGATACATTTTTGTTACATTCTGCATTTACTCAGTTCTGAAATATGCTATGAGGGTTTATGTTTCAGTTTACCTGAAAGTTTACTTATATGCCGAATCCTCGTTCGCTCCTGTCTGGAAATGTTAAATTATATAATTGTGCTCTGTTCTTTTCGTAAATATCATTCCGCCTGAAGATTGTCTGCACTTGCAGTTTCTCGTTATCCTGTCTGTAGGTGACAGCTGTATCTCTATGCTGCTCTGCTCTTTACGCTGCTTCTCTGTCTTGTTATTCCAACCAATTTGTTACACAGAAAATTATATTATGATGCCTGAAAGCCTAAAAATTCACTATGCAGTGGTGATACATTTATGAAATAGAATAAAATACGTATTTGAAAAAAAATGACTGTCTCTATTTTTTTCTTCTATCAGAGGAACCGTTTACAATGCTTCTCTGTTTTCATTTATTCCTCCGAGGCATAACTGTTCCTCTTTTCCAACAGAACTGCCCCAACAGAATTTATAACTGCTCAGCAACTTGTAACTGTTTTAAACTAATACATTTCAGAAAGACACTAACTAATTTAACAACCTACCTTCTGATGCTAATTCCTAATTAAAAATAACAGTTCACAGTTTCTGGAAAATAAAAACAAGTAAATAAAATAAAACAACTGACATGTTTCGACACCTGTCCAACTATGCATATGTGACTGTGTGTTCCGGTCTCTCCATGAGACTGTCAACCATCTTCTGTCTCCTCAGAGCTCGATGCTCCTGCATCATTTTTTTAATATTTTATTGGAGACTTGACATAATTAACCATCCCCTCATAATTAGTTGTAGAATGTCCCTCTCTACCCAATAATATTGATTCTTTTTATTGAATTGTATTGTAGTTTTTATCACCATGATTATTTTCATTTTTTCGGGTATACATTAATTTTTTATTAATATTTTATTGGAAAGGTGGTAGACATTAACTTTTTTATTAATATTTTATTGGAGAAGTGACATACCTATCCCCTCATATTGAGTTGTACAATGTGCCTCTCTACCCATTAATATTGATGGTGGTCATGGTCATTTACTTTGACCAATTTTTTATTTATTAAAATTTAAAAGAAAATAAAGCTAAATTATTCGAAATATAATTAAAACTATATTTATATATATTTTAAATTTTAAATTTTAAAAATAGGAAATACTAATTTTCCTAATAAATATTCTGATTTTAAAATGTAATGTAAAGTTATATAAAGCGTTTTATTTGTTTTACATGTTATAAACATTCTAAACTTATATTTTACCCATCTTTAATTATTATTTTAAAAACTTATATTTTGGGTTTTTTTTATATTAATTAAACTTATGAGATAAAAAAAAAAAAATTATTTATAATATTAAAAATCAATAATTTTGCCAACATTTTTTTCTTTTAACATTTTGTTTTGTTTTTCGGAACATTATATTTCTGTTCAAATATTAATGAATAATATATATTTAATATTAAATTTGAGAATAAAGACAAAAACTACAAAAAGTCTTCCTAAAGACAACACCTTTAGCTTCGAGTTGTGTTTAGTGCGACTTTTTGGAAGCTTTTCCGCTCGATTATTTGAGTCTAATTTCTCTAAAATTCAGCACAAATTCATTGAAATCACAACTTTATTTGTAAACAGTGCATAGTAGAAGTGCCCTAGGGGTTTTTCACGGTGATGAATCCATATATATAGTAAAAAAACTAGTTTAGATAACACAAATCAAGATTTCAACACGAATGTTTCCACAAGATTCTTGTCATTTTTGAAATTATGAAATAGATTAAATGGTTTTTTTTAGTATTTTTAGCAATTTTGAAATGATGGAAAATACCTTGTCTAACTAATATATGGAGTTGTCTTTAGCCCTAAGTTGTCAAAATCACCCACTAATAGCATCATCTTGCTCACAATAGCCCTTAGTATTGTTGTGTTTTCACTATTGGAGTTAAGAACTAGTGACCTTTGACCAAATAATACCTTAAGAGAACGGAGTTGACAAAATTATACGAGCTTAGATCCATCTAACTCTCGAGAGAGATCAAATCCCTAGTTTTTAGCACCATGATTACTTAGACATTAGTTTTTTTATTAATATTTTATTGGATAAGTGACATACTTACCCATCCCCTCATACTGAGTTGTAGAATGTGTCTCTCTACCCAATAATAATATTGATGGTGGTCATCGTCATTTACTTTGACCAATTTTTTATTTATTAATCTTTAAAAGAAAATAAAGCTAAATTATTTAAAATTAATAACTAAATTTATATATATTTAATCTTAAATTTTAAATTAAGAATACTATTTTAATAATAAAATATTTGATTTAAAAATTTAATGTAAAGTTATGTAATATAGGTTTTTATTTGTTTTAACTATTAAAACTTTTAAAAAATTATATTTACCCAACTTTAATTATTATTTCTAAAAATGTGGTTTATTTTTTTTAATTAAATTAATTTATCAAATAAAAAAATTTAATTTATAACTATTAAAATAAAAAAACTAGGTTAAATAACACAAATCAAGATTTCACCACAAAATTTTCCACTAGATTTCAGCACCGAAAACTCCAAAAAGTTGCACTAAAGGAAACTCCTTTAGTTTCAAGTTGTCTTTAGTGCGGCTTTTTGGAGGCTTTTCCCGTGGATTATTACAATATAATTTCTGTGAAATCCGGCAAAAATTCACTGAAATCACATGTTTGATGGGTAACCACTGCACAATAAAAGTTCCCTAGGGTTTTTTAGGTTGATAAATACATATATACAGTCAAAAAACTAGTTTAAATAAAAAAAATCAAGATTTCATCACAAATGCCTCCATAGGATTCTAGCACGAGAAAATCCAAAAAAATCACACTAAAGAAAACTCCTTTAGTTTCGAGTTGTTTTTAGTGTGACTTCTTGGAAGCTTTTCGAGTGGATTATTCTCATCTAATGTCTCTAAAATCAGACAGGAATTCATTGAAATCATAAGTTTGACGGGTAACCCTTGCACAATAGAAGTGCCCTAAGGGTTTTTCAGGGTGTTGAATCCATATATAAAGTTAAAAAACTAGTTTAAATAACACAAATCACGCTTTCACCACAAACTTTTCCACCAGATTCCAGCACTGGAAACTCCAAAAAGTCGCACTAAAGACAACTCCTTTAGCTACAAGTTATCTTTAATGCGACTTTTTCGAAGCTTTTCTGGTGGATTATTTGAGTCTAATTTCTCAAAAATTTGACAAGAACTCATTGAAATCACAAGTTTGATGTGTAACCCTCAAGAATAGAAGCGCCATAGGGGTTTTGTGAGATTGTTGAATCCATATATAAAGTAAAAAAAACCTAGTTTAAATAATACAAATTAAGGTTTCACCACAAATTTTACCACTAGATTTTGACACGAGAAACTCTGAAAAGTCGCACTAAAGAAAACTCCTTTAGTTTTGAGTTGTCCTTAGTGCGACTTTTTGGACTCGTGGATTATTCTTGTCTAACTTATCGAAATTATGGCATGAATTCATTGAAGTCACAAGTTTGAAGCATAACCGCTTCACAATACAAGTTCCCTTGGTGTTTTTCACGGTGTTGAATCCATATATACTGTAAAAAAACTAGTTTAAATAAAGCAAATCAAGGTTTCACCACATATTTTACCACCAGATTCTCGCACTAGAAACTCCAAAAAGTCGCACTAAAGACAACTCCTTTAGTTTCTAGTTGTTTTTAGTCTGACTTTTTGGAAGCTTTTCAGGTGGATTATTCTGGTCTAATTTCTCTAAAATCCGGCATGAATTGAATGAAACCACAAGTTTGATGGTTAACCCCTAACCATCAAACTTGTGGTTAGGGGTTTTGCTGATCCATATATACAGTAAAAAAAGTAGTTTAAATAACATAAATGAAGATTTCACAACAATTTTTTCCACCTGATTCTGGCATCGGAAACTCCAAACAATCAAATTAAAGACAACTCATCTAGTTTCGAGCTGTCTTTAGTGTGAATTTTTGGAAGCTTTTAGGGTTGATTTTTCTGGACTAATTTCTCTTAAATCTGGCTCAAATTCATTGAAATCACAAGTTTGATGGGTAACCCCTAAACAATAGAAGTGCCCTAGGGGTTTCTCAATGTTAAACACACATGGACAGCAAGAGAGATATGAAAGATAAAACATGCAATACAATTTTTATTGACCAATGATATACATTTATAGTACATTATGTGACCGTTGGGATTCACATCCCAAGGTCACTTGGACTACTTAGTCTATTCAGTTTCCACACTAACCCATTTAGGATTAGGTGTCCAATATTCCCCCCCTTAATCCGAAGGGTTATGTATGAGTCCAAGAAGAGAGCTATAATACAAAATCTGCAAAAATGCATGGCAGCACTAGGTTGAATGTGCCCTCTGAAATGTTGGTATAAAGGGCGGTGATTTAAGGATGGCCACCAACAGTGGAACGCTTAGTGGAGTTCTCGTAACTATTCCAAAATTGGCAAGAAGCTGGAGTCTTCTGCTAGAGGAAGTGCTCCTATTGTTTTGAAGAGGGAAACATTCAACAAATAAAGGGAGGTCTCACCCCACATGAAAGGGAAAACTTCAACCTGAAAAGGGAAGTCTCAACTATGGAATGCTTAATGCAATTCTTGAAACTCTTCCAAAACTGGCAAGAAGCTCGAGTCTTCTGCTAGAGGAAGTGTTCTCAATTTTGTTCCTGGAACTCTTCCAAAACTGGCACGAAGCCGAAGTCTTCTGCTAGAGGAAGTATCCGAGATTTCCAACTGAAGGCATGTTCACGGGCATCTTTGTCTTTGGCTACAACTCTGAAACTGGTGTGGCAGATTGTGGCTCAGGCTTGCTTGATGTGATTTTGAAGCTTGTAGATGACCATCATTCCCCCTCTTGTCATATACAAGGTGAGATGATGGAGAAAACTCAACTGCAAGACTGTTCAACACTTTGGAACAAGTTCTGACATGTGATTGGAATATCTTCTTGGCTGTTGATGCCCATTGCCAAGAAGCGATCCATCCAAGATGAATCTTTGTTCTTGCAGGACGTTTGCTTATGAAGCATCTATGTGAAGAATGGCTAGTTTTATGACCATGCTTACATGGATAAAGATCAAAACAATGATCTTTTAGATGGCCAACTCGATCACAGTGTTGGAATTTCACGATCTGTTGTTGTTGTTGCTGTGGAAGAGGAGTAGAGTCTGGAACACCTGGAGGTGAACTACCATGAGGAGCAGGTGAACTGTCATGAATAAATCCAGCACTCTGAAACAAAATGGGCTTTGAGTAGTTTGGAATATGAAAGGACAAGTCCTTGTCATATCCAATACCAGTTTTGTGCTTGTTGTGGAAAAGTTGTTCCCAAGGTCTGATGATGGGCTTGGGAAGTGTAGACTGAGTTTCTGCATCTGCATGTACAACTGTTTCTTTATTTGGTATTAAATCTGAACCAACTGTAACATTATTGTCTCACTGTTTATGGGAGTCTGTTTCAATTTTCTGAACAGAAGCAGGTTCAGAATGATGAATCCACTGTTGTAATTCTTCTCGCTGGAATTGAGATTCAAGCTGTAAAAGATCAATCTTTTCATGTAAATCTTGTAAACAACTATGAATATCGGTGATAAAATCTTTGCTGATTTTGACTGTATTCTCTATAGTAGAGAGTATTAGATTGTCCAGTAACTCTAATATTTCACCAATTGGAACCATTTTTCTTCCGCAAATTTTTACTCCCTTTTGTGAAATGACTTTTTTGTCCAACAAATATCTTGGGGCAAATATGCTCTTGTAGAGCTTTCAAAACCTTTAAAAGAATTCTAGCTCTCCTCTGCGAGGATCTCAAAACAATATCACTAAAGACAATAAAGACTCCAAACAATATCGCTATCAATTACTATTGTTACTCAACACTCTAATTGTTTGAGACGCATGGAAAGTCGATAAGCATAAAATGATTCGCCTAAGGAAATGGTTATTGAAAAGGCAATACCCTTGACTGAGCTCCAAAAGCCGAAATTTGACCCCCAAAACAAAAGATGGATTGCTTCCAAATGTTGTGCTACTCCCAAATGCTGGAGTAGATGCAACACCAAGTGCTAGAGTCGATTGACCAAAAGCTGTAGTGCTCCTAAAACCAAAGGAAGGAGTAGTGGAGGTAATTCTGTCACTTTGATGCAACCTCGAAGATCTAAGTACTCGAGAGTGGTAATGTTTCCTAGGGTTTTGTGGAAGATGCTCAAGTTACGCCTCCCCGAGCAGAGCACAGTGAATGAATCTCAGCTGATCTTCATAATAATCTACTGAATCAATGACTTAATTTCTTGCTACTGTTAGAGGTACGCCTGGACAGGTTCCTAATTCAAAGCTTCTTCTTGGAGGAAGATCTAGAGATTATAAATCGGCTTCACATATAGGATCGAGACCTGTGGGCTGATCTCGGCTTCCATTTTTGAGAACATAATGGGTTAAAGGCCGGCGTTGTAATCCGGGTTTCAGGTTTTGATACTAGGCCCTAGTAGAAACCATTAGACAATTTTATGTTCGTTCGGACATTCGTACCCGTTTGAACGCCCGTCGATTCGTCTGAAATGGCTGAGAATGTACCAGACGAAGCTTTCAGCAGCGACGAAGTCAATGGAAGTGATGGGGAAACCCCAACCTTAAATCAAGAGAAGAAGCATGCATCAATGCTCAAACACCTTGCAGATCTGAATATTGCCCATCTTCAGCAATCCCAATCACGTAAAATCGAAACCCTCTCTACCCCTGTATTTGAATCGGTTGATTTTTTTCTCAAAGGTTTCTCCGAGATCAAATAGAAAATCCATAAACGGATAGATGAATTTCACGAAGAAACAAGCTCTCAAGAAAAAACCCTTCTGAAATCGTGTTTAGAAACCTTAGCTTTAGATATCAATGGCCTTGAAAAGATGGTTGCTGTGAATTCATATTTCTTGCCCTCATATGAAGTACGAAGTGCACAGAATGCCACTGCAGAGCTGAAGGAGCAGTTGGATATTTTGAATTCTCAGCTTCTACCGAAAAAGAAATTTACTTTCAAAAACAAGGTCACTAAAAAGAACCCTGAAGCCTTTCAAAATCCTGAAAGTGCAGTAAGAAAAGTGAACGATAATAATGTTGTCACTCTCCGAAAAGACAACTATTGTGCTCCTGGTTTCCGAAACAGGGAAGGAATGGTTCTGGTTAATGATCTGGATGCTCTAAAGATGGGGATTTTGCACTATCACACTCGGTGAATTGTAAAATTTATCTTCGGGGTTGGTTGAGGGCACTGTTTATTCATAGAGTGAACGGCTGCCAGGTGTTTGTATGGCCCGTTATGGGTTTTGCACTTATAGAATCAGCGGAGAATTGCGTGTTCATTCTTGCATCTCATCAGATTACGATCCACCAGACTACAAATACAGACGTTTATCTTAGGGTTCGTAGCAGATCGATAGTTGAGTATACCAACAGAGTCAGGTTTGCTCCTTATGCAATTTTTTTACCAAGGGAACGAGGAGGGGTTGCAACAGTGAGATCTTAAGGATGAAACTAGAATGTGGTCTAATGTTGATGACTTTCGATGGTTGCGAGCCGTGTCATCACCCAACTGGAGTGTTCTTCCAAAGGATGATCGGTTGCCTCTCGTAGACATTTCTGATTTGAAGGCAGAGGAGAGCATTTATGGACAGAGAGCGCAGGTAATGGCAGAGAATGAGAGCGCAGGTACAGAGAGCAGATTATGTTAGGAAAGAGGCAGCGCTGGTGCGCCAGAGGGCGTTATGTCATGACAGAGGCAGTGCTGGCAGTGTCAGGCAGAGGAACGTTTCATCGTTCAAGTGAATATGGCAGACAGAGTGCAGGTCTGTATAAAAGAATATGGTAGAAATAAATTGCACAGAAAGGCCATAAACATATGGCTCAAATTAATTATGCAGGGCAGGAATACGCCTACTCTGATACCATGTTAAACACACATGGAGAGCAAGAGAGATATGAAAGATAAAATATGCAATTCAATTTTTATTGACAAATGATATACATTTATAGTACATTATGTGACTGTTGGGATTCACATCCCAAGGTCTCTTGGACTACTTAGTCTATTCAGCTTCCACACTAACCCATTTAGGATTAGCTGTCCAACACTCAGTGAGCTGAATCCATATATACAGTAAAAAAACTAGTTTAAATAACACAAATCAAAATTTCACCACAATTTTTTCGACCTAAAACTCCAAAAATTCGCACTAAAGACAACTCTTTTAGTTTCGAGTTATCTTTAGTGTGACTTTTTGGAAGCTTTTTCAGTGGATTATTTCGGTCTAATCTCTCTAAAATTCGGGATGAATTCATTCAAATCATAAGGTTGATGGGTAACCAACATGAATGAAGGTTTTTGTGAGTAAAGTTATTCAGAGATCTACTTGAATGGAGGCTTTTGTGTGTAGAGTTATTCAGAGATTTCCTATTACATAAATTTTTAAATTACTAAAACATTTTGGAACTAGCTAGTATGGTTCATCTAATTTTGGTAAAAGTAAACCACACTAACTTGTTCTAAATTTCTAGACAATTTGAAAAAATATGCAATAGATCTGCAAAACAGATTTTTAAAACTCTATATTCTATAAGATGAAATACATGGTTTTAGCATCATGCCACAACTCAATTTCAAAATTCCAACTCAAATGTTATAGTCATTAAAATCAATTCAAGGTGAAGAAAACACAAAATCGTTCCTTCATATCAGTTTTTATTTAGATTAACAAAGGCATGCCAAAAAAAATGTAGCGGGGAAATAAAATAACTCACATTTTTCCTAGAGACGCTATAAACTGCTCCTCCCATCCTCTCCTAATATTCCATGATAGTTACTAATGTTATACTTTCAATAACTTCGAAAGGCAACTTTGAAAAAGAAAAGCAAAAACCATTAATCACTTATAATTCGCTCCATATCGGGATTTTAATCATACTCTGAAACTAGGGAGACTCTTAGAAATTTGAATTAATGCAAGAAATGTACAAAATTTTGAGGAAAAGAAGTGCAAAAACACAATATATTGAAGGAAACAGAGCTGTGAGCTCACCGTGCCAAGTTTTGGTCAATGGTTAATAATGTGAACTCTTTACAAATTTTCCGAATAACATGAGAGAAGAACACCATCTCTTCTAATTATCAGACTCCACCATATAGGCTTTTGACTACTTGTAACTAGTCAATATTTATGTCATCCATTACAAAAGTCATAAGTCGAGGTTAACCAACCCTTGCTTTATCCCTTTTTTTTGGAATTTTGAGATGGTGGAATGGATTTGTTTTTCTCGATTTTGAGATGGTGGAAACAACTTTGGTTAACTAATAGGTGAATGGTCATTTTTGAAATTATGAGATAGATTAAATGGTTTCTTTTATAGTATTTTTAGGAAATTTGAAATTATGGAAAATACTTTGTCTAACTAATATATGAAGGAGTTGTCTTTAGTGCAACTTTTTGGAAGCTTTTCCAGTGGGATTTTCTTGTAAAAGTTCTCTAAAATCCAGCAGTAATTTATTGAAATCACAAGCTTGATGGATAATCCCTTCACAGTCAAAGTGCCCTAGGGGTTTTTGAGGGTGTTGAATCCAAGTATGCAGTTAAAAACTTAGTTTAAATAACACAAAATGAGATTTCGCCCAGATTCCAGCACCGGAAAGTCCAAAAAGTCGCACTAAACGCAACTCCATAAATGAAATGGACTTTTTCTAAACATTTTTTCTTTTCAATTTTGTTCAAAATCTAATATAGATTTTTAAAAATTATAAGTTTTAGTTATTTAATTTTCTAAGATCGAGTGTTACATGTGTTTTTCAAGGTGTTGAAACCAATTATGCATTAAAAAATATATTTGAAAGAACAAGAAATTACAATCTTGTCGGACTCACGTCAAAGAGTCATTTCCTCTATTATTTAGCCTACACGTTATGAAAAATATTATTTTGAATATGTGAAATTAATTTGAAATTATCTAAAGTTTTTTGTTGTTGGTAGGTGAGCATCAAGGGCATTTAAGTCATGTGATAGCATCATCTTGCTCACACTAGCCCTTAGTATTGTTGGGTTTTAGCTAGTGGAGTTACGAACTAGTGACCTTTGACCACACAATAGCTTAACAAAACACAGTTGATGAAATTATACCAGCTGAGATCCATCTAACTCTGGCTCTATCATGCGTCCATGCGTTTTGAACCCAGATCTAGGTTCATCATAACAACGAGGATGTTGATGTTAATATATAATATAACATTAATATTAAATTTATTGATGTTTTTTACCCAACACGATAACAAAATTTATAATAGAACTATATCAAATTAATATTTTCGAATAATACAACTTTTACATGGAAATATTTATGGCTTTAAAGATTTTAATATACTCATAAGATATGATTTTTCTTTTAAAGATTTAATTTACAAGACTTTAATTTAAATAAATATTAAAATATTTTGAAGCAGGGTTTTTAATTCTTTGTATTGAATTGGATTGTAGCTTTTTTATCGATATCGTTATTTTCATTTTTTTGGGGTAGGCATTACCTTTTATTATTATTATTATTATTTTATTGGAGACTTGACATAGTTACCCATCTCCTTATACTTGGTTGTAGCATGGGCCTCCAATAATAGTGATGGTCATCATTATCGTTTACTTTGAACAATTCTTCATTTATTAAACTTGAAAAGAAAATGAAGCTAAATTATTTGAAATATAATTAAAACTATACCTATATGTCTTTAATTTTAATTTAAAAAATCAAGAATATTAATCTTGTAATACATTTTTTATTTTAAGAATATAATGTAAAGTTATATATAATACAGTGTTTTAAATTTTTTAGTATTATAAAAAAAAAAAAATGAAAACTATATTTACCAATTTTATTATTATTCTAATAAAATCGGTTTTTATTATTATAATTTATGAAATAAAAAATTTATTTATGACAATAAAAATACTCATTTTTCCAAGATATTTTTATTTTTTCATTTTTATTTCAAAAAAATATAATTTCTCTTCAAATATTAATGTAATACATATTTAAAATATTTAATATTAAATTGATATTATTATTTGGTTTTAGTTTTTTGTATAACACCTCTCTTTTGATTAATTCAAAGTGAAACCTAGTGGTGGTATACTCCCAAGGCTCCGGTTTTACTTTTTTGTATAACAGCTGTCTTTTGATTAATTTGAAGTGAAACCTGGTGGTGGTCTACTCCCAGGACTCTCTCGAAGGATAGAATGTGTGAGATTTGTGATACTAAGAAGGTGGAAGATGAAAAACACTTCCTTTTAGACTACGCACCTCTTACCACCCAAGACTCCTTGAAACAATAGAATCTCTCATATGTGTGATACTAAGAAGGTGGAAGATGAAAAACACTTCATTTTAGACTTCCCACCTATTACTCACATCCGCTCTCAATTCCCTAACATCTACCACACTTCTAGTCTTCTTGACTTATTAAGTCAATCCAACTAGAGGGATCTTGGAGCACTTCTTTCCCTTCTCTTTGATAATGAAAACAAGATTTTGAAGAATCGCACTTACTTTTCTTCTCTTTTCTTGAGATGAGATAGGCGTTAATCATCATCATCATCATCATCATCATCATATATATAGATAATATATATATATATATATATATTCTATTCATTCATTCATTTAATTTCAATTTTTATTATTTATTTTGTTTATTGTTTAAAATAATTTTTTTTTAACCTTATTTGATCTTCCCTTTTATTAAAATAATAATACCAATAATTTTAATTTTAATTTAATTCATTATTTACTACTATTTTTTACTTTGATAATTTTTTAATCAAAACTAGTTGTTATATTCTAATGCCTAGAAAGCATCTATCTTCGTATATTTAATCTTATGTCATGATATGTTTTTCATCTTGTACTGAAAATGAATCACACGAGATGGTTTGAACTGAGTGAGAAAAAGTTTTCGATGTGATTTTTACCTAATGATTTCAACAATTTCAATATTAATCAAAATATTTTTTAATAATTTAGTTAAGATTCAGTATCTTTATGTTAGTTCTCCTTTTACCTCAAAATAATTTTGACTATATTCATTACTATAAATTTATTTTTATAAAATATGAATATAAAGGTGTAATGTTAAGGGTGTCGCGTAGCGAGGTACTGGCAATGAGAACTCTATTGGTTGAGCTAACCCTTCGGATTATTTATTATTTTAATATTATTATTATTATAACTTATTTGATTTATCTAATTTATTTTAATTTATTAAATTATAAAAATATATAACAAATGAATTAATTTCTTTAGTACAATAAAATATATTCCAAAACAAGTGTTTATATATGTAACATACTAAAACCAAAACTAGAAAAATGACACCATGCAAATAAAACAAAACAAAATAAATTTACTTGACGATAAACATGTAGCTCCACCTCGCTACCATAATTTCGAAGCAAATTTCATTAAAGGAATTATTTAATCAAATTTTCAATGTGGAACTTATACATGATAAAAATTGGAGGGTGGTAGAGTATGTATGCATTCGTAGACTTAAGAGTCAAATCACTTAGCGGAGGTGGGTTCGTTGTCCCATAAAAAAGGGGGTCTCATTTACCAATTTGGTGTCTAGCTTGGTCGTGACCTGAAAAATGGATAATAATAATAATAATAATACATAGATCTTGGAAAAGCGATATACTTTATACATATGAACATTAACCATTAACCATATCATTCAATATGCTAGGATTCGTATAGTAGCTTTTCGAATTGTTTCCACCCAAAGTTGAGAGTCATCGAGTGAGTACATTGGAGTCACTCCCACCGTGGATGATATGGTTCTTTATCTAATTGTGGTTTTTAAACCTTGGGAGGTTAGGGTAACTGAACCCTACCCCATCCGCCACTGAATCGCTCATTTGAAACTGCATCCCTCACGAGCCAAGCTCTGTAAACTCTAATGTTATAGGCTAGGTGTGAGAGTTTCAAGCATCAAAATCTCTTTTTCACGTATGTTAACAATGGTCATTGTTAAATCCTTTGATTCTGTTAAGTTTCACAGTGTATAGATGAATTTCTTGGCTAGGTATTATGTGCTACAGTTCGAGCAAAACCATGGTCACCTGAGCCATATTCCATGTCTTTTCATCTATGGTTTAGAATGCAAGAGAGAATGTTTATACTTTATAAGAGGATGTTTCCTTAATTTACTGCTAGAATCCCTCAGGTAAATGTTTCTTGCAGTAAGGTGAAAAGAAATAAATAATCCATTAATCCATTGAAGGGTCGATGAGATTGTATTTTATTGGGATGATATATTTTTATGCCCCAGCATTTGGAGCGAGAGATAGTTCGTTAATGGGGCTTCTATATTAGATCTTGATGGGGACACAAGATTATCCATCGCTCAATGGGGAGCTTATATTTCAGCTCGCATTCGTTGTGACATGAGAATCTACCCTTGAAAAATTGATGGATTCAAGTGTAAATAAAAAAGAAAAAGAAACGAGTGCCAAGACACCCCTGGGATTGAACCTACCTTGGCATTGATACTTGTAACCTACTGGATATAGTAGTGGGATCAACACTGGGATCAAAACTTGGAGTACCGACCATTTTTTGCATTGAGTACTAGCCTAATTGAAGCATAGTTTCACCCCCTTACCTCATAGAGTATCATAACCATCTATATAGACTAATGAAGTAAATTGTGTTCGGTATGGAACCTAAATATCTTCTTTATCCAAAAGTATCACCTCATTGGAACCCACTTTGTAATGTGGCAATGCCTCTTGTAATATTTGCACTGCAAGGGGGGTCCAGGGAGGACGACAACCCCCAAAGCTAAAAATAGATGTAAAATTTCCTTGTAAAATATTGTAATTTCATAGTCAATTTGGGTCATTCATTAGGAGGAGATGTGATCATAGAAGTTATGTTTAATTTAGGGTTTTCTTCCCTAGAATGCAACCCCTCACTATATATGAGGGAATTGTATTGCATCTATGTATATCTGTGTTCTGAGTGAGAAAGAGAGAGGAGATTGAGTGAGAGAGAAGAGGGAATTACAAAGGATTTGTTGTAGGTTGTATCTCTTCAGTTTGTTGGATAATATAAAAGGGAGGACTCACTGTTTCTTCGTGGACGTAGCCAAAATTGGGCGAGCCATGTATATCTGTGTCTATACAACTTGAGTGGGCCTAATGGTTAAGAGCATGTGTTTCCTCTTAAGAGGTCACGGGTTCAAAACCAGATGGAGTTAGAGTATGTATGCCTTCATAGACTTAGCATTAAAATCTTTGTGCGGAGGTGGGTTCCTTGTCCCACAAAAAAAGGGGGTCTCATACACCAATTGGTGTTTGGCTTGGTTGTGACCTTAAAAATGGATATTATTATTATTATTATTATTTCTGCAATATATTTTATGTGTTCCATTACTTTGTAATATATAATTTTCTAATAAATTGAAGTGTATTGTCTCTTGGAATCGCAACAAATAAGTAAGGCATCCCATTGTATTGATTAAAAATAGTAGTTATTTGCTCCCCATCCATTTCTGTAAGGGGTGGGCGTTCCTAAAATATTCTTATCCAATGTGAACTGATGCAAACTCCCACACCTATGGTATTGGGGGCCATAAAAGAATCACCCCCATGGTCTTTTTGATGCTTAAGTCATAAAGTCAAAGGAAAAATGAAAATATTAGCAGCGAGGGGCTAAAGAAGCAATCAAATCAATGCCACCAAATCAAACATAGAGAAGTTTAATGAAATTCCTTGTGAGTAATAAAGAAATGAATTTGAGTATCCTTGATGAGAGGGGTGCCTACAACAAAATCAAATTGAGTTTATTGGTAAAAGAAATCATGACTTCAAATGTTTTGAGAATATGTTCCAAGCTGACTACATTGTGCCTTCCCCAAATGGTGTTGTTTAAGATGCCATAAGCCCACTCAAAATAGGCTTTCTTTAGGTGCCTTAACATCACGAATTATATATAAGCTTATCTATTTTCTTTTCTTTTAATTTTATCTACCCACGTCCCTCCAAATTGGAAATCAATCTACCTGTTGCACATTGTTTGGTGACCGCCTTTTTAGAACACGTGGGTTGTTTTTACATGGTTCTCACCTAAACCAAAGTTATCCCAAAATATCATAAGTTAATCCTTTCCTTTTTGGGCCTCACCAAAAACAATGGCTATTATCCGCTCGGTAAGTGAAAGTGTTATTCATATTGGGCTGTTTATCTTTAGGCACTGTGTATGTGTATTGTAAAGTGAAAGGATAATGGGTAATATGAACTGAATATGGAAACCTGAAAGTGCACATATTATGGACATCATGCAGACATCATATGTACATAAATCATACTGACTGAAAGCTAACCACTAAAAGCTCATTGAGGTCATGTTCTAGGGAAAATGGGCTATCTGAATGCGGATGGTGAACTGACCCTACTATGTTGAACTGCTTTCAGATGGAGAGGGTAGGAAGCAAGCAGGAGGGTGTTCAGTCAGAGGTTGTTTCCAAGGCTATATTTCCACTGAGAAAAGGCAGCAGCTCTAATGCATAGGTTGAAAGGTTCTTTCCAAGGCAAAGGGTAGCGAGATGAGGGTTATGAGAAAGCCCCCCAACTGCCAAGAAGGAAGACAACTCACCGAGGATTAGACTTTATGCCTTGAACACATTCATTGGAGAGCCAAGAGTCTCTTGCTCAAGCCCATGGGTGGAGGTTGTAGGCAATGGGGCTTAAATAGATGGCTAATCATGCATGGATAGGGTTGGCTTTCTAGAGTACTTAGGTTTTACTCCCACTAGAAGGGTTTGCTTTTAATAGCTATGGCGGGGATATATAAGGGTTTTCCCTCCAAGGTGGTAAGGGCTCTTTCTTCTCTTCATTCTGATTTTGATCCAAAGATTAAAGAAATTCCTTCTATTCTATTGTAGGAGTTCCTCCTAAAGCTTGTAGAACCTAATGTAGGATTGTAGAGAGAATATAATTCAGGCAAGTATATGGTCTGAACAAGAGAATGTGTTCTAATCCTGTCTCCTATAGGTCCTGATCTTATGGGTCTCATTCTTTCCTAGGGTAAGTTTCTCTATGCCATCAATCCAATACTTCAAAAGTGTTCTCATGAAGCGATTATAAATCCCATGTTTATTCCACATTCCGATCCAACAATCTAGTGATGAACCAATTTCATCCATGGATTCTGCTTATAAGGAAGGCTGAACTTGTCCTGAACACTTTTTGATTCCGGAGCCGAGGTCTAAGAAGTTCGTGCAGGTAAAATAAAAAGATCAGCCCCTGCCTCCCTACGTGGAGTAATCTTGGCTTATGTAGTGTTAAATTTTCAGTCTGGGGCTATATAAATAGAAAGGTAAGGTGTCTAATCCCACTCGACATGAAAAATGAAATATCTGGTGCAGTAGTGATGAAACTCTTCTTCCCTTCCTTCCATCGAATGTGAGTAGGGGTAGGGCAGGGGTAAAAGTAAGAGTAAGATTAATAAAATAAAGGTACGTCTAATTTCGATCCTTAATAATATTCATGACTTAATGGTTGTCGGGCAGCACTCCATGTCTTGAAGTTCAAGGTTGGTGAAAGAAGAAGGTATCATTCCTATTTTGGTTGCATTGTACAGTAAGTCATGTAAAAGTAAAAATATCTCTCTCATATTATATACTTAATAAAAAAAATGAAAAAAATCATATAAGGTATATGTTCTGAAGCCAGATCAACTTTCTTGTTCAATGATTTATTTCATGCTCCTTAAGCACCAGGGGAAACAAGTTTGATTCTAGTGAATTCAAAAAATAATCTGATAGGTGGTGTTTCTTATACTAGAACATGTGGTTATCATGGGTCTAGGTGCCCATATTGGTTGTTCAAAAAGGAAATTCTATTAGCGCAAGTGTATGACTGAGAGCATTTCTTTCAATTCCCACATCATCTGATCCAATCTGGCACTTCTCCTGGTCTTCCAGATTCCCTCCCTTACTAGCATGTGACTAGGGGTGACTGTAAATAGAAAGTGCATTTGGAAGGTGGTACAAGGTGGTAAGGTATCATGATTGCCAATTCCCATGATCCAATCCATCCTTGATAAGCTCTCTCCTCTCCTCCCCACTGGCATAAAGTTCAATAAGATCCTGTATTGATCTTACTTGGTCTTTTCATTATGTTGTAAGGCATGTAGCTAGTTTTGTCCATAGAAAGTCATTCCTTTCCTTTAAGGCAAATTTATAGTCTTTCCAAGGTAAGATATAATGGAGTGATTCAAATTCCCATGGCCATTAAACGATCAAATGAGTAAACAATTCAAGGTTTTCCTCCTTTTCTATTATATTCTAGAAGTACCTCCAAAGATCTAATTCTATAGGGCCTACTGGGAATACCTCACCAAATGGAGCCTCTCCATCCAAGGTAAGTTTTGTAAAGACTCTCCCCCGAGTGTTATTTTTGTTATACTGAAGGATTGGTACTCCATCCCATCATCGTAGGTTTTTGATAGTACTGGAAGGGTCTAATAATAGTCCCTCCAAAGTAAGATGAGTGTGAAAAGATACTCTATGTGGGTCTGGGAATCAACAATATATGTCCTAGCAATGAAAAGGTTGTCCCATCTATCAAAATTAGGCTCCCCAAAGATTCCTCACTTTAGAAGATGGTTTTTGTCACTAAATGTCCTTAAGTTTCAATTTGTAAATGAATCACTCACTTGTCCTTTCTTAGTTGGTTGGTTTGTGAGTTAGTCGTTCTAACGAGAAGTGTTGTCATATTATATATGTAATAATGGTAACAAAAAAGACTATAAAAAGGTCTATTTCTCACCTGATCAGCCTATTCTATGGTGACATTATAGATTCAATGTTCCTAAGGCACCTACGCAATGGGGTTGGGGCTTTTGGGTTCTAGTGAATTATAAAAAGCATCTCAAATGGGGTGTTTCTTTCTATTAGCATTATATTGGCTTGCGTCAATGCCAATAGGAGAGCCTGTGATCAACCAACCATCGAACCAACTCAATGCCATTCAACCACAATCCCATCCATTCAAATATGTCTCTTTCACATGTTGAGAATCAATATTGTATAGTGAAACAATCTTAGCGAAATTAAAACCCTCTTGGGCTAATAAACCATCATGCCATGCAACTAAAAGTGTTTCTCAACTAATTTAGCAACATATATCTATCCATCCAATACTTCTAAAAGGCCTATAGAAGTGGCCTCTAAGTGATTCATTCCAGTGGTACATGTATAATAGGTCTAGGTAGTACAATAGTGAAATAGTTTGTGGGAAACAAAGGTTTTTTCTTCTTCATAGTAGTTACTCTCTCGCCTCCCTCATATTCCTGGTAGAATAAATGAGTTGGGGTAGGAAAAATTCATCTCTCCCCTATGGCGAAGGAAGTAAGTAAATTATGGTAGAACAAGTAACTATGAGGTGGGTTCAAGCATGAAAAGTTAGGTCTTTTCCTCTCCCTTATGGTCTTTAGGCCTTACGGAACCTAGGATCAGCCTCTAAATCTACCGTTTATTTCTATCTATCGCTTTCTTCTCTACTTCCGAGCTCCTCAATAGTGGTTCAGAAGAAGGCTCTCTCGAAGGCGGAAAATGGAAGGTTGCACCTACTGGAACAAGATTCTCTGGAACAACTAGAGATGTGATGTGCAACACTTTGATAGATTCCGTTAGCCATCCTTGTGACACTGTCGTGATTGGAAAATTCCAAACCTTACCTGGAACCAGCTGTACCCGAAATTATCATTCGTTCCTCAAAAAATGAGTCTCCTTTAAGCTCTTTCCATCTGACTCGTAAAATATGAAAAGGTCACCGAGCGATGGGCCTCTCGAACTCGTTAAAGCTACCAGAAGTGATATCCCTCCTCTAGATTTTAATCTTTTTGGACTTGAGGGATTATTACACAAAAATATCGAGCACTTGTCTTGTTTGGCTCGTTAAAACTATCGAAAATTCATCCCTCTTGTATTATTTTATACTTTTTCGGACTTAAGGGATTCTATGAGAAAAAGGGATTATTAGAGCTTCCTATCCATCCCTTTTCAGACTCTCTAAAATTGAAAAAGGATTGAGTTATTATTTTCGTTAAACTCGTTAAAATCAGTAGCGACAAACTTGTCCAAATGGACGAGAACAAGTTTCACTGTCACTAGGCTCATTAAAACATAGCAACGGGTTCACCCGAAGGGCGAATTATAGAACAAGCATATGTTAGCCTCCTGAAGCTTGATAAAAATAAAGAGGTACTAGTCAGCAATGACTGGGGAAAATTGGGAAGAAAACTTGAAGAAACTTTATTGGTAGCAAGTCGCTCCTGAACATGACACTTTCACTCCACGTCTGAGTCAGGTTGGGTTTTTCCATTCATCAGTCATATCGCCATTGGTCCATCGTACCATCCATCTTTGGGGTTAATGGTACCAATCCATTTCAGTGTCACTGGTATGTTCAAGAGATGTCGTTCAGAGAATTCACCTCTGTCTCATCCACTATAATACATTCACGCTCCATTCTTTCATGACCGCCACCCTGAACCCTGTATCATCAAATCGTTTTCACCTGCAAAATCATTTGCTCCGTTCCATGTCGTAGATGTGGGATTAATTAAGGCCCTCCTATGATGGGTCACTTCTTGTCGAAATCAACTCATTATCCAAGAAATCAACCTAGGAACTACCCTTTCAGTACTTTGAACCTTGCATGCCTCAATGGCAAGTTTCTCACTTCTGGTGACAGGTTTACATCAATGGCCTTCGACCAAAAGATTTTATGTGGTGTTCAACACCAAGTCCCATTTTCACACCACGTGAATTGTACTATCGTACCTTGAGGGTCATCATCATTATCAGTGATTCCTCTCATTCCTGTTAACAACTTACATTATTGGCTGGTAATCAGGCGATGTCTTTCCATGTTCAACTCGAGAACATCTTTCACATGGATTGACTTGTACTCTGAGTGAAGATTGAACGAATTTGAAGACCTCGGATCTAGTTTCATCCATCTTGGCTACGATATGTTCAGGAATATAAAGACATCAAGTGTACATCATTGCCAAACAAATGATCATCTGAATCAAAGGATGATGACTCCGTCCAAATCATCGGTCTGCTACACAGACGATTGTTTGTCCTATGTACATGGAAATGAATTTATAAAGCTGAGCATGGGAATGCCCGCCTTAGCTAGATCATGAAAAATATTATGAAGATAATTCTTTTTATTGTATCTTATTATAGGTCGCCTTAAAGCTCAAAAAAACTTTGAATCCTCATGATAAAGCATTTCACCCAACATCATAAGATTAGCAACCTTATGCTTTAGGGGGCAACTGTTATAGACATTTATGGGAACTGCAACCCCAATCACACATGTCCATAAACCAAGGGCTTCTGAGTCCCTAAAAGTGTTTCTTCACACCCTAAAGGAATAAGGTCAGCTAATTACATCATCTCTTAGAAGTTCTCCATAGAAAACTGCTCAGAACTGGTCAAAAATGGACTATACAGACTACCCAGTGCAGACGGTGCAATGCATCTCACCTACTCAGATTAAAAAGTGTGATGCATATTGGAAAGCCCTTCTGTAGGGTGTAATTGGCGAGAGTAGAAAAATGGCAAAGATGGTTTGCAAGATGGATGATCATGGAATCTTCCAAAAACTTCTCCTATGACACTTGCCTCTCTGAATTTGCCCAGGGATGAGTAAGAGATCATCAATCTCCAAGTGGAATCAAGAACTTTCAGAAAGAGGACACTAATCAAAATCCCAGAAGCTGACTCACCCCCTACAATCATCTATATATGGATCCCTCATCACAGAGATCCAGAGGCTCGAATCTTGTATCTTGTAAGGAAGTGATGTTGGTTTCTTGGTGCAATATCATAGTGTTGGGTGATCTAAGCTTTTCATGAGGTGAAGAAGGGATTTGATGCTGAGAGGATGACACTGGGTCAGAATAATGGGTTGTAACCCTCTTTGCTATTCTTGATATTAATAAAAATATTCAAGTTTTCCTCCACATTCTTGTATGTTTGATGATATATGCATTTGTGTAGTCAATATATATCTGGTCCTATATTGTTTATGATTGTAGATCTCTGTTCTTCGATAGTATTATGTTGCTTTGATTCCACAAGTATTCTCTGAAGCTGGATGAACGAAGAAGGAGTGGCAAAGATCTGTCAGAAAGGAGAGGAACCAAGCAAGGAACCAAGCGCAAGATTGAGGTTGGTGTCCTTTATTCCCCTCTTGTCTACTTCTCATAAAGGAAAGCGAAAGTAGTTTTGGTTTGTTTGTTTCTAAGATAGCTACCCACCTTAGTTGGACTAGCAACTCCGAGTGGACACTACATTTCCTGCTAACACCTACTTCGACATGTTGAAGTGATTGAGAACTTGCGTGGATCAGTGCAATGCTTCCAAAATCTTGTTAAATATTAGGAAAGAAAGCTAATTGGTCAACGATTGTAATTCCACCTTGAAAAGGAAATGCAATATTTCTAAAATATGTAGACACAACAACATCCATGGCATAAATCCAGGGCCTTCCCAATGAGATATTGTAGTCAAGGTTTCCATCAATGACCTCGACTTCAATCTCTACGGCCTTGCACCCCAATTCGACTTGAAAGTTACTTAAAATCCCATATGGCATGTATGTTCTTCCATCGAATGCCTTTAATGTCATTCATGATCGAGACAAGGGTGGTGAACCTAGAGTTTTCCACAAACTCATTCACATAATACAAGGGGATGCCCCCTCATCAATGATCGTTCGATGAACAATTTTATTGAGGACTTTTATGTGTGTAAGGAAAGCGAGTTGAGCCAGTAACTGAGGTGCATATCCTTTATGGTCAAAGGCCACAAGATTGGAATCCACTGGATCAATCCCACCTATTGCTGATAACAGAGCCTGCTTTTGGGAGGGGCAGTTCTGCAGTACTTCTAGCGTCAACATACCGGATGGCAATTGAGCCAGATCCTCCACTATGTTATAATTATGTGCAGCTCGAGCACAAAGACTAAATTTCGACTTATGTATGACTCCCTTTGGTGGATTTATAGTTAATTTAGGAATAACAGGCGTAAAAACTTCTAGTGAAGTCGTCGTCGAACTACTAGGTTGATTGGTAGCCTTGTTGTTTGACGATGGTGGATTCCCATAATCTTTGTTCCTTGTCAATATCAAAGCATCATTCAACTATTTTGAGACGGATAACATAAGCACTTGGGATGTGGAGGCATGATCGATAGTAACCAGATTAGTTTCTGGGTTTGGAAATGGATCAGTCAATACCGTAGAGGTATTTGAAGTCTTTAGCAATTTTGTAACCTCAGCTCGATGTGGACAATCTCTCATCCAATGGTCCTCGTTACAAACATAAAATGGATCACGAGGTTTCTTTCGCCCAAGAGGGTTCTCAAAAGATTTTTCAGGAGTTGAACTCTCTTGTTTCTTCTTTTTATCTTTTCATTTCTTCTTGCCCCCTGGTTTCTTAGGATTCTTTGCCTTGTTAGATGACATGGCATTAATCTTTGAGGCAAGAGGTTTTTCATTTTCTTTTTTACTAGAAACTGCAAGAGATTTACCAAATGGTTCCTTTGCAGTTTGCATGCTTGAGGTACCGATCACACCATCACCGAAATGAGAGTCCTTGTTTGATTTAGCAGGGGGAGGAATGGAAAATGTTGGTCTGCGAGCACCAAGAATTTTGTCATAGAGTGTGCTAGACTAAGTATAGATCAAGTATATATATTGGGCACAAGCAATGACTTTCTCTTAAGTGAAAACTCCTCCTTTCGCCATGTCTTCAGTAATTGAAGGCAATAAGGACTTAATAAACCACTCAACCGAAAGTTGATCAGGAACATATTCCTTTACCATTCGACGACGACGTTGCCACTCATGAATATGATGAGATATGTGAGTAGACATGGTCTGTTTAAAGTTGCTAAGGATTTTTGTTCATGTTTCGTACCTTATGGGTAACTGAAAGTGGGTTAGAATGGTAGTGGCAAGGCACTAAAGTTATCAAACGAAGCTCTAGGAAATTCAATATACCATTTTGCTTTCGGACCAGTGAGCATTCTCTGAAAAAGGTGAAGTCTAATCGAATCATCATTTAAGGTGTTAGATGAGCACCACAAATGAAAATTCATTACATGATTTGATGGATATTCTACTGGATTTCCATTGAATTTAGGAATATCAAAGGGGAGTTTATGAGGAATCGATGGCCACCATGGGGCATATGCAATTGGATCATTCGTCAGCCGGTTGAAATCTGGTAATTCTAGAGTTGCTACAAAAGGCAATTGTTGATTCAGGTTAGGTGAAGCATACCTAAGATAAGATGGAATCACCCGAGCAGTAGGTCTTTGCATACCAGCATAATGTATCTAATGTTGGTAACTTTGATAAGGTTGTTGGACATAACAAGTATAGTGTGATTGTTGGTAACTATTTTGAAAGGGTAGTTGTCCATTACCCATGAAGCCGTGTCGTTCAGTTCCTCGGTAGGTTTGGTGGAATTGCAATTGTTGGTATTGTGCCAGCCATGGTTGCTGGACCATTTTTTGTTGTCCAATACTAGAAGATTGACCAAGCTATGGAGTGATAATACCCATTTGAGCCTGAGTCATTCCAGGTAAGGGAGCGCTAACCTGAGGTTGTGATTGAGCTATAGATACAAGAGGTTGTTGTATTGCAACCTGTGAGACTTGAGGTTGACACACAACTGGCATTGCCTGTACTTGCAACGCAGTCATAATAGCAAGTGTAGTGGGAATATTCGACACAGGTTGGGTCTATTGCATTGAATATCAAAAATTGTCTGGAAATCACAGATCAAT
>APFE030550658.1:1806-12285 GCA_000404065.3 Pinus taeda
CCTGGTTCAAGGGATCATTCGTCAACATGGTCACAAATTTAGTTCTTCAGATTATAGGTACAGGGGAAAGCCCCCCTATGCTGCAAAAATTCTAATTCTTCGGATAAGTGTAACAACTAAAAATCAACTACAGTTGGCGACAGTTACACCTTCAAACTCTAAAGAAATAAAAATTAATAATAATAATAATCTGGCTGTTAAAACCTTTCCTAGGTACAGACATACAATTTTTGTAGTAGCTGAAAACCACCTTGTGGCAGCTGTTACACACTCTGTAACAACATCTGTTATTTCAAAGAATACCTTATGATAAGTGCTGTTACATGATTTTTACTTCTATATTTTTGTAAAAATTAAATAATATATACTAGTCATCTTGGCTATTACGCCTGTAATAGCTGTCGACTTTTAGAAATACGTGATATATTTTATTGTAATAAACAACATGCATCATTGTGATTCTCATCATCAGAGTTAAGTTCACGCATCTCGCCACCGGAGCTCGCTTCACACGACGCACTACTTGTGACTTCTCCCTTCGTCATCCAGGTACATCATACAAAGGTAATATTGTTATTCACTTTATTTGGTAATTATGGCAACTTAACATGACTTTTATTGTTGAGGACAGCTATCACTTTTAAGCCAGGGGGGGGGGGGGGGGGGGGAGCGAATCATATTGCAACATGACCATCGCATGACTTGTGATTATTAAAAAAATCCTCCAATTAAGGCATGGTGACCTAGTAGTTATTGTTATTTAATTCCCGATCATACCAAAAAGGGGAAGTGTGCCTTCAATGAGACCTCCCATAACCTAGTATTAATAAGGAAAATTTATTGTTCAGTATGAACCATGATTAAAAAATCCTAATTTGAAATCCTCACTTGCGCCACCCTACCACCCTACCATTTACCCCTGCTAGAGCACTGCATCTCTATTTAGAGTGCTCAGAGAGATAGGAAAGAAACAATGCAGGTTGAAACAGCTAAGTAGTGTGTCGATTGCCTCAGAACTTCTAAAGAAAAGGAGAAGGAAGAGAAACAACACTGAATTTGCATAGCAATGGGTGGAGTAGCAATTCGACATGAGCCAAGATCCACAGAATCCTTGGAGAATTGCCCCGAAGCATGCCATATTTTTAAGGATGCAAGATGAGTGAGTTCTTCTAGAGGTTGGAGGGATTAGACAACGGTGTTGCCATGGAACTTGCAAAGAATTTGGAGAGAAACCAGATGGAGGTTGAAGCTGGAGGCTACATAAGAAGTGATTTCTCGAGTGATGGGATTACCAGTGGAAGGAAAGAGGTGGTTTAACGAGAAGGTTAATGACCCCTCCTTGAAGGGGTATTTCATCTAAGAGGAGGAGTTGCTGGTAAAGGAAGGGAGGGGGGTCGACAGGTTGTCACGTCCCCAACCATGGGCTGATGTTTCCCTCTATCTCATCAAGTACATTAATTGCAAGGGAAGGGCAACAATTTTGTTCAATTACCACTTTCCATTGCTAAATCACCTTCAACATTAGGAGCTGATAAATATTCCCTACTCCTTGATGGGAAACATCAAGCATAAGGCCGCGACCGTGAAAACAGCGGTGCATCCATAAACATGTGTCACCAACCATGGCCTCATCAAGCTCATTGTGTTGGACACCTTAAGCCATTAGGGTAGGAATTGGGAATAATTCATGAGGAAGAAGGCTAGGACCACCCGTAGGAGGCAAATCGGGACAATTGAGGAAGCTCCAACAGTGACAAAGGAGCAACCCTAGCCTTCAACAATAAGGGTTGGTAAGAGACTAGTTGACAAACCAATTGGTGATAGGTGACCAAGGCAGAGGATAAGGGTTAGCGGGCACCCGAAGTCCCAATCCATGTCAAAGAATAACAAGGAGGTATTAGATTAGAAGGACGAGGAGCAGGCTCAGCCAGAGGAACCTCCTTCACCTGGTAAGAGAGAAACTCAATCCTTGCTGTTAATAATTGAAAATTTAGAAAAAGAAAATAGAAAGGTAAGGAAACAACTAGCAGAGGGAAAGGAAGAGGCAAGAGCCCCACGGTTAGACACTTTGGCTGCGGCTGTGGATTGGGCCAGAAGGGGAGATGTCCTAGGCGCTATGTGCATGACCTATGCTAAGAAGCTAGTGGCAGTAGGGTTTAAAGTCTTTGCAGCATATACCACCTCGAGGAAAAACCAAAATAAAATATGGGAAGCTGACACACAAGAACCTGTTGAGGACGTTGTTGTTACACTGTAGAATTTCACCTGTAGATCAATTGATATATGCAATGTACTAAAGCATAATACTAGATCTAGTTCTGCTATAAACTTTGCGGAAGCTTAATCACATATAAACAATACCAAACAATGAACAGATATAACTGAGAATGAGATGAAATCACACATAACACATATGATATAATCTGGGGAAAGCCTCGGCCTAAAACCCCACTCTTTGTATTATCATACAAGTGGAAAATAGTCACATAATTACAAAAAGCCTTAGCTTGGAAGCCAGCCAGCTCTTAGTATAATCCCTCTACTGCTCATAGACAGTCAAAGGCCTCTCACAAACCTTCTCCTCTGTCCTCCAAGCCTCCTATTTCCTTGTGCAGTTTTCCCTGGGTGATCCAGCTGTTACCCTGTGTAACACTAATCTCACACACTGCTCCAACACACTGTCAGAACTACGCAATCTTGAAGGAGATAAATCCTTCTCCATAGATGAGCTTCCTTTATAGGAAAAAAATTCATCCAAATGATAGTACATTGTCCCTTCTTTGATCTGAACTAGGTCTCTATATAAACTGACATGCATGAGTTATTCATGAGATAATATTCAGTTATCTAAAGAACATCAGTTATATGCAAACATGCATTAGCTAACTGAACTCAAATTAATTTAAACAAACTATTTAAATCAATCTAACTGGACTTGACTCAGTTAACTGAGACAACTAATTACAACTCAAATTAGAACTCATCCTTATCTCTTTAACTGATGGATAAATTCCTCAATTAATAAAGAAACTGTTGCATGTCCTCACATAGACTTCATGTTTGATTTTTCACAACTAATTAACTCATGGTGAATTAATTTATTTATTTTCAAATAGCTGTTAAGTTCAAATTCGAATTTTACTTCCTATGTTTAGTCCAGGGATTGACTAAAATAGGAATCCATCCTAAACTGCTAGAATGTTATTTTTAGCACTTCCATTTTTCATTCCCTGTTGCTCAATCCAGCACTGGTACCTGATCTGCTATTTATAGTAGTGATTATTTTAGCACTTCTATTTTTAGCATTTCTTGTTGCCATTTTCAACATACACAAGAACCAAAAACTGAGATGACACAATCTATAGAAAGTGATTGGGTAGCCAGTACAAAGGAGCCCTTGGCTGACACTGCTGTTACACAAGAACTAGCAGTGGAGATGAAAGTCAGCCAAGGAAAGGAAGGAGAAGATAACATCCACGAGCCTGTGGTTGACACTGCTGTTACATGAGAACCAACAGTGGAGATAGAAGCCTACCTGGGGAAAAATTATATACAAAAATCTGTGGATGACACTGGTGTTACACAAGAACCAGCAGTGGGAATGGAACCTAACTAGGAAGATAAGGAAAGTGTAACAAAATCCAGGGACAAAGTTGTTGTTACATAAGAGCCAGTAACCGAAGTGGAGTATTTTCACCCTCGGGTGGCTGTTACGCCCTCAATTGATAGTGCATGGGGGAGAACATTGGGTCCTAATGAAGGATGGTGTTCTGATCTACAAAAAAATGGAATTAGCAGGCTCTCTCTCTACAAGAGGGGGTGATATTGCTCAAGGAACACAAAAGGATGATTGGATTCCCTTATGGAGAAGTGGTTAAAGGAAGAATGGGAGAGAGAATGGGAAGCACAGAGGCACAAGGAAGCTATGAAGAAGAAGGATGAACAATTGTATCAACTACATCGACAGGTATCAGGCCTAATGGATGAAAAGAACAAGCTCTGTGACCTTGGTCTAAACCTAATAGCATGTAGGCGGCCATCCCCGTCGTATCCAGTGTTCCTTTGGGAATGATATTAATTATTTCAATTAAAAGTACTTTTTGAAAACAGGTCTTATTTGGATTCTTCAACCTATACTTTTCTCGATATTTTTCGCTTCTGCGATTTTGACAAATAGAGCTTGCTTTGCGAACTATTTTTGCATAATATCATGTGTGAGTATGTTAGCACAAAAATAGATGCTGCTGCACCAGAGCTAGAAAATGTGGGTACTATTCCACATAACAGCTGTTGGCATTAGGAATTGTTTATTTTGATAGTAACAGACCCAAGTGGTTGCAATCCTAACTAATGTATATTTGTATTTATAAATAAGTTGTAACTACTTTTATTTTTGATTAGCATAAGAATCGTGAGATTCTCATGACTGATTTGTTTCTAATTTCGGGTATGTAATAACTATAAAGGAACTCGATTTTCCATGTACAAGGACACGAAATATAGAAGAGTATAGTTACTCTACTTCTGTAACTCTAAATTATTTTTAATATTAATCATCACGGTGATGTTGTTACTCCTCTTCAGCTAATTAGTTAATTACTTTTGTGTTAATCCTTTGCCCTGCTAAGGAGGAACTACCCTCCTCTTTAGCAGGGCTACAATAATAGAGGTAGTGTACATTCTAGTTTCACTAATTGTTATATGGTCTCTTGCTGTTGTTGTACAAATTGTGGATTACATTCGCCATTGTTCCAATTTATATTATGTTGTTACATCGAGTTAATCAACAGAATGATAGTAGCCAGCTAGAGTAGATATTAGTCACTGCATGGCGCACCCTTACTTTGATAGTTGCGAAGTGTGATTCAATTCTGTGGAGTTTTTTTTATGTCTACATGCATTGTTTGATTAAGAAATTTGGTTCAGCGATATATTTCATGTTTTCTCCATTTTCTCATTCTTGGCTGTAGTGTATTGGCACAGACAGTGCCAAATCCATTGAAACAACAAGACCTACCCTGGGTTGACAATTAAATGTTGTAGTCTCGATAAATTATGATTGACTAAAACAACACTACAAATACCTCAATAAATTAAACTCCTATTGTAGAACAACCTTTTGTCTCTATTCAAAATCCACCCTTTCTTGAAAGGCTAAAAATTGACAAAGGAATAGAAAAAAAAAATTGTGTTGCCTGAACATGATACATTAGATGAAATGAAGAATGTTTGCATCAAAATTCCTTTGTTGCAATCTATAAGGGAAATATCAATATTTGCATAGACAGTTGGGGAGTTAAGCATTAAAAAACTAGGAAGAAGAAGAAAAAAAGTTAAAAAAATTCAGTTAGATGGAAAAATTGCAGATATTATGATGGGAAAACTAACAATTCAAAAATATCTAGATCTAGATAGTCCCATTGTAAAAGAACACATTAATGGTGTCGATATTCCAAACACATTAATTGATTTAGGAGTACCTATCAATATCATGAGTAAACAAACTATGGATCAATTAAAACTTTCTAATCTTAAATACACACCAACATTACTATAGTTAGCAGATAGATCTCTTGTCAAACTAGATGGTGTATTAGAATATGTATATGTCTACTTAAATTCTTGGGAATATCTTGTTGATTTTATTATTTTAACTCCGAAGAATAATTTAGGAGGACACCCATTGATTCTAGGTAGACCATTGGTTAACTACAACTGACACTTTTATAAGTTGTAGATCTGGTGATATGTTTATCTCTTATGGGAGCTCTACTAATAAATTCACACTACATCCTCCTACAAAAAAAACAATATAAGTATCAAGTGAAGTTTGGATAGATTATGATAATGAATATTTTGATATACAACCAATATTTTCTACTTCACAAATAGATGGAGAAGATCAAATTTTAAATTTAATGAATAATAATAATTCTTCCTCATATTGTGAACAAGACAAAAATTTTCAAGAACAATACAATGTTGAATATTTATCATCTCATGAAATGGCTTTACATTCTATATAAAAACTTGACAATTCTTTAATAGAAATATTTCGAGGGAAAACTTTGAACATTAATGATAATTTGGAAGAATCCCAAAAGAGAGAATTGATAAAGATGTTACAAGAACTTCTTCTGCTTATGCATGGGAATACATTGTTATGAAAGGAATTGATCCTAATACTTGTATGCATCACATCTATATTGAAGAAAATGCTAGACCATTTTGACAACCCCAAAGAAGGATGAATCCAAATTTAAGGGAAATTGTTAAAGAGGAGTTACAAAAACCATTGAATGTGAATTTTATTTACCCAATATCAAATAGTTGGTGGGTCTCACCATTAGTGAATGTTCCAATGAAAATGTAGAATATGAATTGATTATAGGGAATTGAATTAAGTGACCTTGAAGGATCATTTTCACTTCCCTTTATAGATCAAGTCCTTTATAGATTGGCAGGGAAAAAGTATTTTTCATTCTTGGATGGTTTTAGTCCATATATCAAAATCCAAGTAGCTCTGGAAGATCAGGACAAAACAACTTTTATCTATGCATGGGGAAACTATGCTTATCGGGTACTTCCTTTTGGATTATGTAATGCACCTGCAACATTCCAAAGGGAAGTTCTAGGTATTTTTTCTGATCTAATTCATGATTTTGTGGAAGTTTACATGGATGATTTTACTGTCTATGGTAATTATTTTGAGGAAGCTCTTGAAAATTTAGAAAAATTTATCATTAGATGTAAAGAAACAAACCTCTCATCAAGCCATGAAAAATGTTTTATGATGTTCGATGAGGGAATTGTTTTAGGCCACCACATTTTATGAGATGGAATTAAAGTGGATGCATCTAAAGTAGAATTTATTTCCAAATTATCAATTCCTACTTGTCAAAGAGATGTTAGAAGTTTTCTTGGTTTTATTGGTTATTATAGAAGATTCATAAAAAAATTCACCAATATAGCCTCTCCACTTTTTAAATTACTTACAAAATACTGTGAATTCATTTGGAATTTTGATTGCCAAAAAGCTTTTAAACATTGAAAGAAAATATTTCTGAAGCACCAATCTTAAGAGGACCAAATTGGAGTCTTCCATTTCACATTTCAACTGATGCTTTAGATACAACCTTAGGATTTGTATTGGGACGTAAATATTTGACTGCTTATGCCATTTATTACACAAGTAAAAATTTTTCTCTTGGAGAGTTTAATTATACTATAACTGAAAATAAGTTTCTAGTTGTTGTACATGCCATTAATAAGTTTCAACATTATATCACTGGTTATAAATATTTTGTTCACAAATATCACTCTGCTATTAGATACTTAATGAATAGATCAATTACTAATGGAAAAGTTACAAGATTGTTATTGTTATTACAAGAATTCAATAATACTATTTTGGATAGGCCCGGAAAGGAGAATACAATTGCTAATTTTCTATCTAGAATCCAAAATGATAATATGATGTTCCTATAAAAGATAATTTTCCTGATGAATATATTTTTGCAGTATCTATTAAATCTCCTTGGTTTGTATATATTGCTAACTATTTGGCCGCATGAAAGTTACCTTCACATTTGTCTCCTCGGGAGACAAGGAAAGTTGTTCAAACTAGTGCATATTATTCGTGGATAAATGGAGAATTGTACAAAACATGGTTTGATTTAATCATTAGAAGATGTGTCAGAGAAGAGGAAGTACCATAAATATTAAAGGCTTGGCACAATGAACCATGTGGAGGGAACTTTTCTAATAAAAGGACTGCGTATAAAATCATTCTCTTAGGATATTATTGGCCTTCCCTTTTTAAAGATGCAAAATAATATGTTAAGAGATGTTATAGTTTCCAAAGAATGGGATAGCATGTTCCTTCAAATTAGATTCATCTACAACCTCAAGTACTTATTGAACCTGTTGAAAAGTGGGCTCTAGATTTTGTTGGTCTAATCAATCCACCATCAAGACAAAAAAGGTACATTCTTGTTTGTACAGATTATGTCACAAAATGGGTAGAAGATAAAGAACTTCCTTTTGCTACTGAAAATGTTGTAGTTTCATTTCTTTTTGAGGATATTTTCACTCATTTTGGTGTCCCAAGGAAAATTGTGACAGATCAAGGTACTCAACTTACATCAATCTGGTGCAAAATATAATGGAGGAATAAGAAATCAAACATCAAAAATTCACTCCATATCATCCATGAGAAAATGGACAAGTTGAAGCTACCAATAAAGTACTTGAAGCAATTCTTACCAACATTATACATCTACATATAAGGGATTGGGTAGAAAAGATTCCAAAAAAATTATGGGCATATGTTATCACATGGAGAAATACAACAGGGCATACTCCTTATGAACTTGTTTATGGGAAGCAAGCCATGTTTCTTATTGAGTTCCAAATAAATACCTTCAAAACAATAGTCAAATTGGGTGTTGATCTATTAGAAGCCCATAAAAAAGAATGGATAAATTGAATGAACTTGATGAGATACAACAAGATGCTATCCATAAACCAACATAGTTCAACAACAAAGATACAGATGACATGATATGTTTATCAAAGTTAGGAAGTTTCAGTTGGGTGATTGGGAATTTCTTTTTTATTTTAAACTTAAATATTTTCAATGAAAATTTCAATCTCATTGGCTTGCTACTTATGAGATTGAAACTGTCATTGATAATGGAGCAGCCATAATTAAAACCATTGACGAAGAAAAAGTAACTTTCCTTATAAATGGTCATAGATTACAAATATATCATGAACCATTAACAAAGGAATAATTCATAAGAAATCTGCAAGATAATCTTGATTTAAAGTGTTGGCATTATGGCATAGGTTTGATGCTATGGCTCTGGTGTTGTCATTGATGGCAATTCAACTTGGTGACAGATCTCAGTTCAGGCACCCAGAAAGAAGAAAAAGTCATATACACAGGTTCATATAGACGAAGACGCGTATACACGGGGGTTATACGTTACAAAAACGCGTATATGTTGGGGAACTTACTTTTGGTTGGTCCATGGTGGTTAGTTCTTGGGATTTGAACCTGTTGTTTTGGACCATGGCGTCTCGTCAGATGTGTTGATCCCTAGTTTTTGGGTTCATGGTATTGAAATGTTATGGTTTTGGACCATGGTATTGTGGAAGGCCTAAGACTATAAAAGAGGAAGGAGATCTTGTGGTAAACAATCATCTGAATTATTATTGAATATCTGAAAAAGTGGTAGATCTGGAATACTGGTAATTGGGTTATGGTGCAGATATGGATCTAAATAAAGATGGAACCTTAGCGCAAAGAGAAGGATAAGTTCTATTGATGGGTCATCATCTTTAAGCTTGAATGATAATATCTTTGTATGATTCTGGTCTGTTATATGTGGCGCTTGCTTGATCTATAACACTGATAATCTGGGTTAATTAATGTTTGAATATCTGAAAGTGCAAATTATTCCTTATAGATCTGTACGCAGGTTCAGTAAAGCGAAGGCGCGTATACACGCTGGTTCAGTGAATGCAAACCACGTATACGCAGGTTGTTCCAGACACAGAAGCGTATGCACGCTTGTTTCAGGGTTCTGAAATAGCGTATATGTTTTGAGTTATGATTTAACTGCTTCTGTTTATTGTTGTTGTGTTCTGGGTTCAGATTTTGGTGTGTGGTTTCTGGTACTGTGTTTTGGGTACAACTGCTTGAGAAGTATCTACTTGATTCAGATCCAATTGGTGAAAAGGAGTTTGGTTGTTGGAAAAATTCTTGATGATTGATTGATGTTCATGGATCCAGTCTGAAAATTTATGAAATGTGGTCCCTGGAAGAAAGAGAAGGTTGTAGCCTTCTGTAGGCCAGCACCTACGTACTAGTATCTTGGCTAGTGCAAGAGCAAAAGGGGGTTGTAGCTCCCTTCCAGGAAAAGCTGGAGAATGAGAGAGGGTTGTAGCTCTCTGCAGGTTGTAGCCTGCGTACTGGTAAAGGACTGCACCAGTACATTGTAAAAGAAAGTTTCTAATTTAAAAAGAAGATAGAGACAAATTGCAGCAGGTTGTTTTCACCCACATTGGGTTTCCACCTTATATCTTGTGTTCTTGTGTGTGATTGTCTTTCTGCTCTGTTTTACTGTCTCTAGTTACTGGTTATTTGATTCTGCAACACAGATTAACCATCATCATCAGAAAGATAAAGTAAATTAAGAGGTTTCTTTGTATACACGGTTTTCCTTCTGAATAGTTGCGTATATACATAGGTTTAACTAACTGAAGTAGTGTATATCATTTGTTTTAAAGAAAGGAATATTTGACTTGATAATACTGATTCACCCCCCCTCTCAGTATTATTTCCAAAAATTGGTATCATAGCAGGTCCTTCAGAAGAAACTTGATCGCTTGAAGGAAGATCTTTCATCATGAGCAACTACGAGAGGGAAGCATCAATCAGGCCACCAATTTTTGATGGGACAAACTTCGTAT
>APFE030550658.1:13658-30917 GCA_000404065.3 Pinus taeda
TTCTCACCAAACCACTGCCCAAGGAAACTTTTGAATATCTCAGACAGAAGCTGGGAGTAGTTGATGTATCATCTTGCTGTTAAATCTTGTCAGTTTCAAAGAAAAATGGGTGTACACGAGTTTCATAAGGAGGATCCGCGTACATACGCTGGTTGGTGCGTAGAAAGTCGCGTATATGTAGGCTTGATGGATATCAGAAGTAACAGGGTCTGTGTGAAAATTGTCTGATTTGGGTCTGACAGAGACCATCCGGCACAGGTTCAGGGGGAGCAGACAATCTTCTAATAATGTATTGTTGGCATTATCTTAGAAGCTTTTGGTTCTTGTTCACAACTGTTGTTGGTAGAACAGAGGCAGTGGGAGAACAGAAGGAAATCTTGGTTGCTGATCTAAATGGTGATTGACAGTTGTTGCTGCTATCAGTTGTTGATGACTTTCATAAGTCTTGTTCTAGATATTTTGTCTCTATCTCTTTTTTGTGTAATATTTCTTCTATGGTGTCAAGGTCATGTAACGACCTATATTGGTTTCCCCACTATGCCTGGGATGAAGATGTAATGTACTTAGTTGTCTTATGTAATTTTCTGATGTTTTCCCACTTGGTTGGGTGGATGATCCCCACGTAGATTGGTTGAAGGATGTATGTATTGAGTCTTTTGGTGATAGGAAGGTCTTTTATGATGTATATGTCATGGTTCGTCTTGAAGAACATCTTTTACAGATCTTCCCTACAGTCAGGGGGAGCATGGTCAGCACAGCAAGGCAGAGATTTTCAGCATGTACTCAGGGGGAGCACAACCCTTTTCCCTTGATGACAAAGGGGGAGAATGAAAAAGGATCTTGGTGTTGCCATCAAGTCCAAAGGGGGAGATTGTTGGCATTATGGCATAGGTTTGATGCTATGGCTCTGGTGTTGTCCTTGATGGCAACTCAACTTGGTGACAGATCTTAGTTCAGGCACCCAGAAAGAAGAAAAAGTCATATATGCAAGTTCATATAGACGAAGACGCGTATACACGGGGTTTATACGTTACGAAAGCACTTATATGTTGGGGAACTTACTTTTGGTTGGTCCATGGTGGTTAGTTCTTGGGATTTGAACCTGTTGTTTTGGACCATGGCGTCTCGTCAGATGTGTTGATCCCTAGTTTTTGGGTTCATGGTATTGAAATGTTATGGTTTTGGACCATGGTATTGTGGAAGGCCTAAGACTATAAAAGAGGAAGGAGATCTTGTGGTAAACAATCATCTGAATTATTATTGAATATCTTAAAAAGTGGTAGATCTGGAATACTGGTAATTGGGTTATGGTGCAGATCTAGATCTGAATAAAGATGGAACCTTAGAGCAAAGAGAAGGATACGTTCTATTGATGGGTCATCATCTTTAAGCTTGAATGATAGTATCTTTGTATGATTTTGGTCTATTATATGTGGCGCTTTCTTGATCTATAACACTGATAATCTGGGTTAATTAGTGTTTGAATATCTGAAAGTGCGAATTATTCCTTATAGATCTATACGCAGGTTCAGTAAAGCGAAGGCGCATATACACGTTGGTTCAGTGAATGCAAACCAAGTATACCCAGGTTGTTCCAGACACAGAAGTGTATGCACGCTTGTTTCAGGGTTCTGAAATAGCGTATATGTTTTGAGTTATGATTTAGCTACTTCTATTTATTGTTGCTGTGTTCTGGGTTCAGATTTTGGTGTGTGGTTTCTGGTACTGTGTTTTGGGTACAGCTGCCTGAGAAGTATCTACTTGATTCAGATCCAATTGGTGAAAAGGAGTTTGGTTGTTGGAGAAATTCTTGATGATTGATTGATGTTCATGGATCCAATCTGAAAATTTATGAAACGTGGTCCCTGGAAGAAAGAGAAGGTTGTAGCCTTCTGTAGGCAGCACCTACGTACTAGTATCTTGGCTAGTGCAAGAGCAAAAGGGGGTTGTAGCTCCCTTCCAGGAAAAGCTGGAGAATGAGAGAGGGTTGTAGCTCTCTGCAGGTTGCAGCCTGCGTACTGGTAAAGGATTGCACCAGTACATTGTAAAAGAAAGTTTCTAATTTAAAAAGAAGATAGAGACAAATTGCAGCAGGTGGTTTTCACCCACATTGGGTTTCCACCTTATATCTTGTGTTCTTGTGTGTGATTGTCCTTTTTCTCTGTTTTACTGTCTCTGGTTACTGTTTATTTTATTTTGCAACACAGATTAACCATCATCATCAGAAAGATAAAGTAAATTAAAAGGTTGCTTTGTATACGCGGTTTTCCTTCTGAATAGTTGCGTATATACGCGGGTTTAACTAACTGAAGTAGCGTATATCATTTGTTTTAAAGAAAGGAATATTTGACTTGATAATACTGATTCACCCCCCCTCTCAGTATTATTTCCAACATAAAGTTGGTCAAGGAAGATTCTTCTTCCTCTCCAACTTAGCCTTCTACTATCTTTTTCAAGGAAAAAAAAATTATAAACATGAAACAACATTGTTGGCATGTTTATATAGAAAAACTAAGTTAAAAACCAAGAATTCTTGGAAGCCTATATTTTCTTTAATTTCTCTATTCTTGTCCCATTTCCTTTATTCCTCTTTTGTAGAAAAAGTGTTGGGATGGGGTCCCCTAGGTCTAAATTTTGTCCAAATTTTGAATCAATTTTGATATAATATTGTAAAGTCTCCGCATTTTGAGGAGTGGAGCATGAATAGCATAGAACATTAAGAGTCAAAGGGTCTTTTAGGTAGGTCAAAGCCCCTTATTTCATAAAGGGATGGGATGTTTTGATTAAATAATGAGCTTCGCCCATGGTTTGTATACCATGGTAATGTAATGTAAAATCTATAATAGGAAGTCATCTAGGGGTCATTAAGCAGTTCATGAATGGGATTTTGAGTCTATTTTGTCTGTAATTATGTATTCTGGTGAAGGGGAAGGCTCTTGTAGCTGAGTGCATGGATACCTTGTTATGTCTGCAGCTGAGTGTGTGGGCCCCTGCAGATGTCTACGTAGGGTCAGAAGAAGTGTATTCATTAAATATATGAAGTAATAAAGCTTATTTGAAGCAATTGCGTGCATTCTCTATATATTTTTATGTCTCTGTCTTTATGCTCAGTTATGATTTGATTCTTTGTAATATTATTTTAATTGTATCGCAAAGGTCCAACTCTACTTTTGTATGATAACTTATGCATGTTAGAACAATTAGGTGAAGCTCATAGACCTATTTAAGTAGAAATCGGTTTAAGTTTGTGATTATGAAGATACGGGTTTGCGAAGGTTGAATCAAGCCCTAGATTAAATAATCACCTTGTTGCTACATCACATAACCTTCTGGATGCATAAACCTGTTACTAGCATCCCCCAATACTATCTTGGGTGAGACTACGGTCTGCACTAAGTGAATTTTTGCTGGAAGGGCCAATAGTTTAGGGTTTAATGGTTAGAATAGCTAACTCTGAACCTAGGTCCAAGCCCCCTCAAACCGACAAATGGTTCTATTGTCGGGAAAATGATCTATTTGAGGGATGTGTGATGTGGCGTCCATGGAGATCAACTAAGAAAGAACTCCCAAATTGGGTAGATTGAAAGTTGCACGAGTTTACAGCGCAGGAAAATAGGAATCCACGCTAGTCAAAAGATAGGTGGTTACAAAGATATCTCTACACAGAAAAGCACAAAGTTTTATTTGCATCGTTCACTTGTGAATTACATGAGTGGCTGTATAAATTAGCAACAATCCAACCTACCTAGAAACATGACGGATATCCAATGCGGACTCCTGAATTAATCAAGCATCTTGAAGAGTTTGATCATAAGTTTGCAAGGGCTATCGACTATTGGATCGATAGTCTTTTGGGAGGTTTTATCACTGAATTTGAAATTGACACATATGTATCTTATAGCGAAGCTGAATGATGATTATTTAAGGGTCTGAGAGGTAATTACCTAAAATCGCTAAAAACTTAAATTATAATGTTGTTGTGTGAAAAGGGTGTTATGACTTTGAATTAATGATGAAAAGAGTCCTGATGGGATCTATGCAAAGTTGAAAACAATTCCGAGTAGATCATGAAATATATGTTGAAGGTGAATATAGTCTATTGTTAGGGGATTCAAAAACTAATGAAGAGGGAAACCCTAACACACCTAGAGGTGCATTGTAGACAAAAGGTCAAGGAACTTATGGGATTCTACATCCATCCACTCCACCGCCACCTCCAACTTGATCATTCAATATGGAAAATACGGTGAAAATGCTTGTATTCAAGGGTGAGGGATCAAAGGATCCTAATCAATTTTGGTTTGTAGAAAAAGCTGTGTGGAAGGATAGAGCTCTTACATGGTATAACAAATATAGTACAACCAATTTGAATGCTACATTGGCTGAGATAAATATTGTGCCAAATGCAGAATTTAGAAAGCCGAAATCACAAGCTCAGTGTGTTACTGAAATAAACAAGATCAAGCAGATAGTTAACAAGTCTGTGTGGGATATAGATCAAAGGTTGAATTTCCTACTGAGACAAGCTAAACTTTAGATTTTAGATGAACAACATAAGGAATGGTACATAGCAACTCTATTGTCACACGTAAGATTGCCTTTGTTTCAATAGAAGATTAGATCTCAGGCTGAAGCATTAGAGATTGCAATGAAGCTAGAGGCTTTGCCAATCCAAGACATGAATATAGGAGTCCAACAGATCCAGTCACAGTTAGCAAGCCTACATATGGTGTTGCTGAATCTGAAGAAGGGAAAGGAGGTTCAGTTGGGAATACACCCTAAAGTTTGGTGCATGAAGTGCAAGGCTGTGGGCCACTATAAGGATTAGTGCCCTATGTAACGGGACTATATAGCTACAGGAGGTCCTAACCCACTAAAACTAGAGTCTCCTGCTGGATCAAGCATTGGTTCAAGTGTATGGTGTAGCATCTTCCAAGTGTCAGGACTACATCCGATAGACAATTGTTATCTATTGCAAAAGTTTATATAGACACCAAAGCAACTATTTTGCAAATTTTGTAAATCGGTTTTCCATGATGAAAGAGATTGTCAAAGCTATGAATTGATGCTAGACAAAACTCTAATGTATAGGATGCAGTCTGAAACTCACATGCAGAATGATCAATGCTCACATGCGGCTTGCGGAGGATTCCAAGGACAAGGAAGAGGATGAGGAGGATGCGCTAGAAGAGGTCGGGACCAGATCATCTTCTACAATGTGGAGAACTAGGAAATTTTGTGTGCAACTGTTAGAATCCAACCCATCCTTCTTGTCAATATTGTAAGAACTTTGATCATGATATAGAAGATTGTCCTGTACTAATAGAAAATATGCAAGAAAAGAAGAACCAACAACCAATGCAGAACATTCATATGATGAGATCTGAGTTTCACAAAGACAATCCTAGCGTCAATATAATCATGTGAAGCGGTATAGCCACTGGTGAAGACAAGGTAGAAGGCAAGCAGTTGGTATCGCATACATGGGTTCATAGGGTTGGCGAGAAGAATTTTGCATTTTACTTACAAATAGAAAAGGAGATGTTTATGGAGGCAATATTTTTTTTATGGATCCAGGTGTTTCTACATCTAAAACTCATAAAAAAAATAGTCCCATAAAAATAGAAATCTGAAGAAATTACTGTGACGGAGGACTCTAATCCTATGGTGTTGAAGTCATTTTTGTAGACATGCATGAAGCTACTGAGGGATCAGAAGGAGGTTGAAGGACTACAAGAACTGATAGATAATAGTGCTAGAAAGGAAAATTTGTTACCATAAAAGCGTGCAATGAATAAGGTGAACTGAGGCAAGAAGAGGACTAGTAGGGAGATGTGGCTGACAACACAAATTGCTGATTTTGACATGGACCAAGTAATTATAGACTTAGGGTCTAATGCTAATGTACTTCTAAAGAAGACTTGGGAACTTATGGGGAAACCTAAGTTGCAGTGGTCACGATTCCAACTGTGCATGGAAGACCAACAAAAGATAATTCTGATGGGTCACCTGGATGGAGTGGTTGTAGATATTGAGGGAGCCAGTGTGCTCATGGATTTTGAAGTTATTTAAATAGTAGATGAAAGTAATCCATACCCAGCATTGCTTGGGATTAATTAGGCTTTCGACAAGAATGTTATTATTAGTTTGAAGAGGTGAAGCATGGTGTTTGAAAATAACAGCCTTAGAGTGGTTGTTCCATTGGATCTAGCTGAAGTTGCGCTATACACAGAGCCAATCCATGATGAATATGATGACAAAGACATTGATCACTTATATAAGCTTACTGAGCGAGATGAATACTGGATTAATCCCACTACAGATGTACGGATCAGTTGGGAGAAGGATAGTTCATGCCAATCAAACTCAGATGAAGAATTAGAAAACTGGTAGAATTGGTTACATGAGGTCTCTACTCTACGATGCAATAGGCTTACAAAGTATTTGTGTTGTATATCATCAGAGGTACATAAATTTCCTTATTATGATGGGCTAGATGATGCTAATAATTTTCTTGGCCATTTTGAAAGAGACATACTAGAGGAGCATAGGTTTCAGGCTCTAGATTTGCCTTTAAGAGCTACGCCTAGAAGATGGTGGGGAACCCACAAGGATACTATTGTTGATTGTAAGGAGTATCATAGACTGATGAGATTAAGATTTGGCTACGCAAAAACACGGCTCAGTGAAAATTATACATAAGGATGACCCACTTGAACATCTGGCTCGATGGACTAAGGCTTGGGGTGAGGTACCTCAACTGAAGTGCCTACATATATTTATTCATACCTTAGACGTTATACCAATGAAATGGTATTTGGAGAGAGAGCTACGACATAGGACTGTTGTGTTGGCATTATGATACATGTGTTGTCCTTGATGGAAACTCACTCACAAGTCTGTTCAAATTTGATAAAGGGAAACTCACATTGTAACCGGTCAATTCATAGGTAAAAGGGCATTGGTACAGAAGAACAAGAAGTTGGAACAAAGGTCTACTGATCAGAGTCAAGAAGTTGAGGGAAAAGGAGGTTTTAAGATAGTTTAAGGTGTATATTAAGGTTCACATTGTCAAAGCAGCGTATACATGCAGTTTAACAGAACAAAAATAGCGTATATGTATGCACGCACTTCCACAAGAGAAAAAGCGCGCATGGGATGGAAAATAAAGGAAATTCAAGATTAAAGAATACCAAGGGTCAATATCATGGTATTATGCCACAATATTGAGTAAAGTAATGAGAAAGGCCAAAACTAGATAAGAAGGATAAGATCAAAGGGAAAATTGTGCAAGTGAAAGCATTTCTCAGGAATACTTCTATATGAAGTACATTTTATGTTGTAGGGGCTATGGTTATGATTAATATGAAATATTTTATGCACCTTGAATTCATTGTTGGATTAGGATCATGAGACCTGAAATGACTTATCATTGAATGTTCTGATATTGGTTGGGCTAGGTCTGATTTCTTATACATGTTTTATTCTTTAAATGTCATGATCTAGGTATTTCTGAAATCTGGAATAGCAGCGAAATTGTAAGTTAGTATTTTCAGATATATGTGATGGTTTTCCTTGGTGAAGGCACATATACATGCTGGTTCGAAGCTTCCAAGTAGCATATACAAAAGAAAATTCTGTTATTCAGAAATGACTGATCTATTTGAGCAGTGTTGTTGGTTTACTACTGTCTGTCAATGATGTCTTCTTAGATCTGAAAGTAGAATTAAATGCATGAAGAGTTTGAGTTTGATTGGTTGATTGATTAATCCAGAAGGGTGATATTTGTTGTTGACTATCTAGATCTCTGTAACTTGATAGTAGATGTTCAGAATATTACTGGTTGGTACAAATTTGATTAATAAGTTTTTATGTTTCAGTAGTTTTAGAGGTATACACAAGTTTTGTTAAAGGAAGAAGCGTATACATGCAGGTTAGGTTAATTAAAGTAATGTATGCATTATAATGTATGATTCTTGAGGTTGCAATTGGTTTTGAATGATGATACATGTTTCTGGGTTTAGCACACTATTCTGGTGACAATGATCTGACTAATCAGATTGACTAATTGTTAGTTGATGTAGTTATTATAGAGTTTGAGCATCAAAGTTTAAGATGGGTCTAGTGTGAAAATTTGATGAAATGAGGCCTTCATATTGTGTTGTTGTGTACCATGAGCATCCACTCTGAAAATTTATAAAACGTGGTCCCTGTATGAAGAGAGAAGGTGATAGCCTTCTATAGGATGAAGCCTACTTACTAGTAAACACATTTGATCGTACAAGAGCTAGGGGTTGTAGTTCCCTTCCAGTTGAAGCTGGAGAATGAGAGAAGGTTGTATCCTTCTGCATGTGGGTGCCTGCATACTAGTATGAGTTTGCACCAGTACAAGATTGTAAATAGATTTTCTTTATATTGAAAAGAAGATAGAGATGACAACAACAGTTGGGTTTTCTCCCGCATTGGGTTTCCACCTTAAATCTTGGTGTTCATGTGTGTTTCTTATGTGTGATGGTTTATTATTTTATTACTGCACATAGTTACTATATAATAAAGTATTGATGCATTGATTATAGATCAACACATGATGAGTTAACTAAATCATAAGTGCTCTAGGTATACACTGGTTTCTTTAATCATAGTTGTGTGCACACGTAAGTTCACTTCACTAAAGTAGGGTATAAAAATATGATTGGGAAATGAAAGATTGTAGAATTGTAAATGTTGATTCACCACCCCCCGCTCCCTCTCAGTATTATTTCCAACAATTGGTATCAGATAAGGTCCTTCAGAAGAAGCTTGATCGCCTGAAGGGAGATCTTTCAATATGAACAATCACGAAGGCATGGGATCTATCAGACCACCAATCTTCGATGGGAACAACTTGGTATACTGGAAAATAAGAACCAAAGCCTATCTTCAGTCCCTTGTAGCTGATGTTTGGGAATTGTGGAAGGAGGATACCAATTTCCAGCAGCAACACCTACAGATACAGCAGGTAAGAAGTTATACGAAACCAATGCCAAAGCAATCAATACTTTATTGGGAATTCTGTCAGAATCATAATTCATCAAAGTCATGTAGGTCAATACAACCAAAGAGATATGGGACAAAATCATTCATAGCTACGAAGGAGACTCCCAGGTAAAACGTGATAAGCTCCAAAATCCCAGAATTCAGTATGAAACTCATAAGATGCATAGTGATGAAAGTATTGCTAGTTACTTTTTACTTGTAGATAAGATTGTTAATTGTATGAAGAATCTGGGTGAAGAGATAAAGGTGGCAATTTTAGTAGAGAAAATTTTATGATATTTGTCTTCTAAATTTGAGTCAAAAGAATCAACCATAGAAGAAAAGAAGGATCTTCAATCTATTACTATTGTTAAACTTCATGGAATCCTAACTTCCTTTGAAATGAGAAAAGGAGGTCCATTAGATATGAGAGAAGCCACTTTCAAAGCTTCAGCAAAGGGAAAAGAAAAGGAAGAGCACAATGAATCAGGATATATTTTAGAAGAATAAGATGAGGTAAACTTTGTTAAGAAGCTTCGACGGGGTTCCAGAAGATTCAGAGGTAAGCTACCATTCAAATGATTTTCTTGTGGTAGAGTTTGCCATTGTGTTGCAAAATGTCCTCATAGAGATAATCATGAAAAAGGAAAGGAATCTGCAAAAGGCAATAGAAAACAGGCTGTTAATAGAAGAAGTTACTATACTCATGAAGATAGTGATGGATTATCTAATAGTGATGAAGATGAAACTGAACAAGATTATAAACTTGTCATGGCTTATGACAATGATGATTTTTTGGATGCCTTAGAAGAGGAATACTTTCTTGAAGAAATCACTAAAATCAAAATCTGTTTGGAAGAAAATGTTAGCCTCACTCTCATGTGTTTAAAACAATTATAATTCCAAAATAATTAAATTAATTAAAATCAAGAAAGCTGGATCGAATCATACCTTTCTAGATTGAGTTTGTTCCTCATGGTTAGGAATCAGTTTAGACCTAGTTGGCTGAGAGATTCTCTCCAACTAGTTAGGCTCCTAGATTAATGTTTGGTTGAGAGATTTTCTCAACCATAGTGTCCAAGATATATGTACTATCTTGAGGAAAACTTCCTCATGTATTTATATGTATCATAGACATTATTTTAACAATGAGAATGTGAGGAATACATCGAGGCTCTCAGGCCTTTTCCACCATGTCGGATTTTTATGTCTCTAATATTTTAATATATGTGTATTGTAAATATTTCATTGTGGTATCAGAGCCAAGTTACCCTACTCTTTGGCGAGAGGAATGATCAGGTGAAATATGTCGTTATAAATGGTTGAGCGCAGCATTGGTGTCAATGCAGTTTGTGGCAATAAATGTTGTCTCTATCAATATTTTTGAGCAAAGGTGGTTGGCTAAAATCTAGGCAAAAATCTGGCGATATTTCAATATTAAGCAATAGTTTTATACCATTATGTATAGCCTACTTATTCAATGCTTTGAACTAAAAATGTGTGCGTGGAAGAAGCTTGGAGCATGGTGATCTGCGTGAAGGAATTGGAGCTTGGATCATGGCACAAATAGAACAAGGTCAACAATTGAAGTTCTCCTCAAATCATTTTATCTAATTGCTTTAAATATGTGTTTAGGATTTTACAGATGCGGTTTGGTGATTTTTTCTCTTCCATTTGGCCTGGTTTGATACTGCTTTCGAGGTTTATGACAATTGAAGGTTTGCCGCTAGGGTTTTATAGAAATTTCTGTTGATTTTTGGCTTCAATTATGGATGCATAACGCCTAAAAAATGACAAGCTTCAATGACCTCAACAATAATCCATGTCAACTCAAGCTCTTTCTGTTCACTAAAATGTCCTCTCTCAATAATCCGATCAAAGAGTTCACCCCTAGTACATAGTTCCATTACAATGTGCACATGTAAAGAATCCTCATAAGCCCCTTTGAAAATCACAACATTGGAATGCCCGGAAAAATGATGTATGATCTTCCGCTTTAGAAACATCCTCCATGTCCTCTTTATAAATCATCTTCCGCTTGGGGATCGACAACCAAGCGTATTCCTTTCCTGTGGCAATTTTAGTACACAGATAAGTTTTCCCAAATTGACCGTGATCCACTTTTCACCCAATTCGACCGTGGTTTTAAAAATGTGGTTCAACGGTGGTACACTATATTTCATTTTTTTATGATGTCATTTCAACTTTTCCTACTCCGTTTCTTGCAAGGTAAATGGATATTGATTAGGTCTACAACATATTTCTTCAATTTCAGTTTCGCCATAGGTTGTTGAACATATATACTTCCTTGAAGGTGATCCATAATAAAAAATAGTTAAACTCGTGATTCAAAACTGAGTTATTTTAAATGACATGTGCTTATTCAAGATCATGATAATATCTCACCCAAAGTGATTTCTGATTGTAAATAAGTCAAAGAAGGTTTGGTGTCTAGAAGGAGTGCAATAAAGGAATGCCTTTAGCTGTTAAATAAGCTTGGCACACTACAATTTGCAACTTTGGTACCTTCTGAAACCTGCATGGAGGAGGACTAGCTTAAAGTAGCAAAGAAAGTAACAGTTTGGAAGAGACAACTTGTACAACACCTATAAAAAGAGTTCCAGGGTGGAGCCTATTTGACTGATGTGCAGGGAGTAATTGGCGTTAAATATCTAAATGGAAGGTAAACGATGTGGGTTCATTAATTCAAATTTAATTTCATGTTGAGTTGAGTCGATACATGTGTGGAGAGATGCTAACTATATTGGATCACTGGAAAATGTATAACATTTATTGGAAGAGCACATATGAAATTCGTGAAGTAACGTCATGAAATTAGTGCTTATGAGTGATTCGCATTAAAGTCATATGGTGTGACAAGTATGAGTTTTAAAATATTATTTTAATACTCATAAAAGGATAATGTTTGGAATTTTAAAAGGGTTAGTGTTACACAAAAATATCGTCACCATGATTATTTGCAGTCAGTATGGGTCTATCATCACTTATACTAGCCTCCTAAGCAAGTCTCAGGCCTCAGCTCTTCATGTCAAGCCTTGTAAATGAGAGAAAAGACATTGAAAATCAATATTACTCTGGTTCCGCAATTTCTCTCACTTTTGCCTGGGGGCCCGCACCCTTTGTTCATATTTCCCACGTATCTGCACTCTCTGTCTGTAAAAGGGTGGGTGCGTACCCCTGTAAAAGTCAAAAAGGCGCAAGTTTATCCTAAAAACTCACTTTTGGGTTAAATCTAGATGTTTCTAGAAGGATTTTGACGTGGATTGTTCGCTCCAAGGTGGTTCATGCATCCCAAAAGAGAAGGAGCTATCCCTTTGAAGAAGGGCTTTATCCCTTTGAAGGAGGACCTAGTAACTTCCCTCCATTGCACTATAAATTAAGGCATTGGGTCAGTTGCTAGAGAGGTTAGAAGCTGAACATTTTGAGAGTAAATGCTGATGGAATTGGGACTTCTTAGTTAAACTTGAGAGGAGAGATCACATACCTTTTGGTTTCATTAGGAAGTGAGTGAAGCTCGTCAAAGTAGAGGAGACTTCTCGTCGGACCCTGGGAGGAGCTTGTACAGCATCAAGGCACAGGTTGTAAAGTTCTTCTTCATTTGAATTAATACAATCAGATTCATTTTTCTCAACAAAATGTCTTATGTGGTTTGTTTCATAATCTCCTTGATCATTATGATGAATATGCTTTATGATATTGGCTTTTCAGGTGCTATTTAATTTGGTTTGCTTGTGTTTGTGTTTGCATACTTACTTCAAGGAAGCTCATTTGGAGCGAGGGAGCGAGGCTTCCACAAACTTGCATTGGACCCAAGGTAGGCCTAAAACACTTGTTTGCCTTTGTTTTTAATTGCATATTTAGAGAAAGATAGTTTTTGATTGGTTTGCTTGTCACTAGATATCTTTAGATACTAGGAAGGTCGATCTTGTCCGCAACCTCGACTCATTCCACGTGACAGTTAGTAAAGTGAAATTTTTGTAATGGAGTGATAAGGTATAATTTGTGTTATTTTGTAGTAATAAGGGATAGGTGCATTAAATTTTTTTCTTTTGGGGGAGATAAAGTACATTTTGTAATATTTTTGTAGTGATAAGTGATTTTTTGAGTAATAAGTGATTTTTGAAATTTTGGGGTTATAAGGGTGAGGTTGATTGCTTATGTACTCAATACTTAATAAAAACATATCTTTTTGATGGTGATTGTGTCCTAGATTTACCTGAAATTGAATAAGGGGATCTTAGGTACACCATCAGTATGTTTGTGATGGCGTATGATTCTTGATGTTGCTTATTTTTTTGTGTCTAGTTTTGACACTACAATTATCTTATCTAACACACACAAGGAGTCTAAAGCAAGTGAATGAAACAAGCACATTAATCAAAGCACTTGAAATTAAGAAGTTGTAATGAGCATTCAATCAATCACAAACAATCACATGCATTTGTGCAACTACAACACATAATCGAAGTTGACAACCTCAACATTCTACATCAACAAGCAAATTCATGCAAGGAAATCAAGTCAATGCAACTAAAAACTCATGCATTTCAGAAGACTACATCAACATTCAATGACAATTGGTCATTGTGTAACTTGCAAAATCATAATCTGTAAGTTAACTTGTAAAAACTTCAAATGAAAACGAGTTGAATTGTAAAGGTGCATTCTTGGTTGAAATCGACACCCAAATTGTGAATTTATAGGAGGTAAAGTAAGTTAATTCTCCTCAACTGAGTAAATTAAGTGAGTCAATATCATTTTAATTTGTCAATTTAAACATTGGGTGCATTTTCAGTGGTATCCGACACCCTCATCTTAGTACAAAATTCAAGTGAGCATGTGTTCATTTGTTAACAAAAATTTCAAGAAAGCATCAAGCTGATTGAGGCATTCAAAAAGTTCAAGTGAGTGTGAGTTCAACCATTCCATTGATAAACTAAATTAGGCACACAAGTTAAATAATTCAAGTGAGCGAGATATTCAAATCCCGCAAGTGTTACAAGCAAGAAAATGAGCCAGTATAAGCGAGTGTGTCAAAACACATAATGGATAAAGGAGGAAAACATCTTCAAAGTGCAGAACTGAAGATTAAAGATTTGCAATATTGAAATCATGAGTTACAGAACAAAGTTGAAATACTGGAATGGAAGTTGAAGCAAAGTCAAACCTTAATGAATCAAAAGACCAGTACATTAGAAGCAGCAAAATAATTTTAAATTGAGCTCGAAGTGAAAGAAACACTCATTCATGCACTTCAAATTATGTTAAGTGAAAAGCAAGATTTACTAGATGCACAATGTGTAGAGAAGACAAATGTAAGTTGTGACACAGAAGACCTGATCACAATAGCAAATGAAATTTGTGATAGAGGTGATCTTATTCAGCATATTAATGAAGGTTACAACATAGATGATCTAATCAAGTAAGTTGATATAAGTTGTGATACAGATGAACTAATCAATCAAGTTGATATAAGTTGTTACTCAAATTATCTCAACCAGCCAGTTGTAGTACTTAATGATGCAAAAAGTAGTACCAAAGATCAAATTGATTAGTTTGATGCAGCATGTCAAATAGATGAACTGTTAGTGCTTGATGCCCAGTGTGATACAAGAGGTTTAATAAATCAAGGATAGGATGTTAGCAGCAACAACAAATATGAAGAACAATGGTAGGATAGTCTATCCAAGAAAGTGATCAGACCTTGGGAAGAAATCTCCTTCAACAAACATTCACATGGCCTAGGCTACAACAAAGAAAACACTTTTTTTGTTCCATATTTCTCAAAACCAGTTCACTTTGCAAGTGTTGGTTTTCTCGACAATGCTCAGAATTTGGTTAAGTGTAATCATTGTAATTGAAATGGCCATATGGAGAGAAAATGCTTTGACCTCCATCCTTGACACCATTGTGGCAAGAAAAATCATTCATTCGAAAGATTTTGCAAGCGAAATCAACCACCGAAAGTAAAGATCAATTATGCATGGATTGATACTTGGAAGTGGTCATCTACAGTTAAACAGTTGTCTATGTGTTACTGAAGGATTTAGTCTCACATGAAGACCAATTCTACAGTAAAATGAAGATGGTGGAACTCTCCTACACCTAAAGGGGGGGAGTTCAGAAATCAAGTGCAAATGACTGTCTCTCCTTTCAGTTGACAAAAGGGGGAAAGTATAATTGAATTGAAGGTGGTTGTCAAACTAAAAGTCTTGAAAACATTAGAAAAAGCATCCAGTGGGAAGTCTTGATCAAATCAATGAGTAGGCATCCTCATTGGCCAGTGGGCATCATCAACAAATTCTCCAGTGGGCGATCAACAATTTTTTCCATCATCAACATCAAGTTGCTAGTGGGAAGTTTCGCATCAACAAATTCGCCTGTGGGCATTCAAAAAAAGCAACACTAAGAAGTTTTCAACAAACAACAATGATCATTTTTGACATCAGCAAATTTTCCAATGGGCATTCTCAATATTTTGTTAGTGGACAAAGAAATTTCACCAGTTGGCATCATCAACATTTTGTCAACGGACAAAGGATGATGATTGAAAGCAAAGGAAAGATTGATCCTTTTGCAGAATGGCATGTGATGGATATGGCAAGAAAAATTTAGAGATGAATCAGACTTGCAGTTGATTCATGTTCACTTCAGATTGAAGGTTTTTTCACCATCCATCTTTGGCAATTTTTTAGGCAGTATTTTTGAGGATCAACAGTTTTAGCATGAGAACTTGGAAGATGGTTCATGGTTCTTATTTTGGACTTATCATTAAGGGGGGAATTTTAGCCTCACTCTCATGTGTTTAAAAAAATTATATTTTTTTTTTGCTAAGGCAAGAGCAGATCCTTCTTATTCAATTAAAAAGAGAAATAGTGTACAATCAACAACCTCGGCTGTGGTGCACACCAAAAGGACACGCCCACCCAATCCTTGGTCACTAGACGGCAAAATGAACCCAGGGACACGATCAAAACAAACCAGCAGTCCAAAACTAACCGTTGGATCTCAAGCTAAAGATCTAGCAGATGAAAAACATATCAGGTGGCTAACATGCTCTCCTTTTAACCAACACATCAGACCTGATGCATCCTGTAAACCATAATTTATAATCATATCGGGTCCATTTTTGGCATAACCAGTGATCACTTTTACCGCCTGAAATCCACCACTTGCGCATGATTCCCATGAGGTCATGTAAACAGTGTCACGTGGAAAGAGTTATATTTGCGGACAAATCTAACCTCCCTAGGAGTCTAAGACTCTCTAGTGACAAACAAACCAAACAAGAGCTATCCTTCTCTAAATACACATCATCTTATGAGAATTCAAATGTTTTCGATCTTACCTTAGGTCCAACGCTTGTTGTAGCAGTCCAGCCTTGCTGATCCAGATGAGAGCCTCCTTCACTTTCAGACCTGCATACACTAACAAAGCAAACGATTACATAGCATCTGAATATTCATCGTAAAACAAAGCATATTTATCATATTGACCAAGGAATACATGAAATAATTCATTAACAAATCATTGAGAAGAATGGACTTATTTTTATTAAATAATCAAAGGAACCATTACAACCTGAGCCTTGGTGTTGTGCAAGCTCCTCCCAGGGTCCAGCAAGAGATTTCCTCTACTTTGACAAGCTCACCCACTCCCAATATGGCAACAAGGAAGGATAGTGATCTCTCCTCACAAGTCAACAATGGAAGTCCTAATCCAGCAGCATTTACCCTTTAGAATGTTCAGCTTTCAACCTCCCCTCCTTTGGCCCAATGCCTGTATTTATAGTATTCTAGAGGAGGTTATTCAGTTCCAACATCAATGGGATACTCCCTCTTTTGATGGGGTTACTCTCTCTTGATGGGATAAGCCTCTTACATAGGGTGCATGAAACCATCTGGAGGCGCTCAATACACGTCAAAATACTCTTCTAGAAGCTCTAGAAGTGACACAAGTACTTTTTAAAGATGAAACTTGCGCCTTTTGACCTTTACAGGGGTACGCACCCCACCTTTAGCTTACAGAGCGTATCAAGACGCAGGTCTAGTGTATTTGGAGTGCATACACGCAGGCAAGGTAGAGAGAACCTGCGTACCCAGAGATAAACATGTTTTCAAGTGACTTTCTCTCTCTTTGAAGTTTTGACATGAAGAGCAGAGGTATGGGGCTTGACAAAGAGGACAATGTGGTTATTGATAAGGCCACATAGACTGCAGATAG
>APFE030550659.1:3016-14670 GCA_000404065.3 Pinus taeda
AAATTGATGGAGAAGCTGATGGAGGAATACAAAATCAAGCATAGAAAATCTACTCCATACCATCCGCAAGCAAATGGTCAAGTGGAATCCACAAATAAAGTTCTTGAGAGAATCATCACGAAGACTATTCATCTCCACAGAAGAGATTGGGCAGAAAGGCTTCCTGAAGCCTTATGGCGCTATAGAACTACATGGAGGAACACAATAGGACATTCTCCCTATGAACTTGTTTATGGGAAAGAAGTCTTGCTCCCCATTGAGTTTCAAATCAAGACCTTCAAGATGGCAGTTCAGCTGGGGATGAGTCTATCAAAAGTCCAAAAGCACAGAATGGAGCAACTACATGAGCTAGATGAAATAAGACAAGATGCAATTCTAATGACCGATCTAGTTCAACACCAAAGAACTAAGTGGCATGACCGATATATCAAAGAAAAGAAGTTTCAAAAGGGAGATTGGGCGTTACTGTTTGACTCAAAGTTCAAAGACTTCAAAGGGAAATTTCAAACTCATTGGCTTGGGCCGTATGAGATTGATGAAGTATTTAACAATGGAGCAGTTCGAATCAAGACTATTGATGAGTCTCAAACTCCTCTTATTGTGAATGGCCACCGATTGAAAATTTATCATAAGCCACTCTCAAAAGAGGACTTTGTCAAAATGTTTCAAGAAAATTTTGCAATGAGGCTAGTGGAGAAGAATCCTTCTCCTTCATCAGCCTAATCTTTGTTTCTTCTGAATTGAAAAAAAAAAATATGTGTATAAGCCTGAAAACCAATATCAGATTGGCGGTCTTATACAGAAAATATGGAGTGAAAATCAGGGACACCTGACACTCCATATTTTCCAAAAAAAAAATCTCTCTCTCTTTCCATCATCATTCCATCATCATTCCATTTCACTTCACTCCATATTTTTCATTCCATTTCATTTTTCACTTCACTCCATCCATTCCATTTCATATCATCAATAAAAATCCTTTTTAGGATTATTTCCATTCAGTTAGTCTTTTCCTAGCTAACTTTGTGAAGTTAAAAGGGAGATGTCTTGGTTTCCGCAGCTGGAAACTGTGTCCGCAGCTCGCACCAGTTTCCGTAGCTAGAAATGACTCTGTCTCTATAGCTAGCAGCACTCTGTTTCCAAAGGAAAATCTCAGTCAAAGGTTCACATCATCATCACCAAAGGCAGCAAGGATATGAGACACCTGCAAGATCAAAAAGCAATAATGGATCAGCAACCTTAATCAACAAATGGAAAAACTCATGAAGGTATGATCAAAAACTTTTCCAAACAACAAATTAATGTCATTGTATGCATAGTTATTAAATGGTGGAAGAGCCACTAAATGCAATGATTCAGCAAAGATCATCCCACTTCTCCTCCACGATAATCCTTCGTCCACCTCATACCTTTCTAATGGTCCCATGATCACTCTTAATTTAAACTCAAAATGGGACTGCGGTTTCATTTATTGGTCGTACAAAGAAGTGACTTATTACACTATGTCTCTTCACTACCATGATTTCCGCAGACAATACTGATACGTGTGCGAAGCCACCCGGCTCTAAAGGATTCAGCCGTTATTCCATCCACTTATCACTCCATTTCCGCACGCATTTGAACTCATTCTTGTGTTCTACTCCCTCATACTCACACCATTTTCACTCCCATTTCCGCTGCAAACTCCACAGCTCTATTCCAAACCCCACTTATAGTCTGTAATACGCTTTGCATTGCGGCTACTCCACTTACAGCCGTAATTCATCCGTTTTTCCTGTGAGCATCCTCCCTGAGCAGCCATATACAGTCAAAACTTGAGCCGAAGATTGAGAGCCGAAGATGGGAAAGCTACTTAGAGCTGAACCCGAAGGTCCAGAATATTTAGAAGGATATCCTCAAACGAAGGAAGCACTGAAGAAAGCAAAATGGTTAAAGTTCATTGAAAAGTTCAGAGGATATGATAAGGAGGTAACGAAGGCATTTTCTCGGTCATTCAATGGAAACACCGTGGAAATAGGGGACCTGAAATTTACAATAACAGAGAATACCATAGCCATAGCAACCAGTCTACCTCAGGTGGGAGATAGATGGTTCAAGAACAGAGGGCTGGAAAATCAAGAATGGAAGAACATGCTCAAGAACCCAGGTATGGACACTTCAATATTTACTAAAGGGATTCCTGTACATGTAATTAAGGAAGAATGGACTGCATTGCTATTACTCGTTCAAAAGTTTATTACATGTGAGGGTCGCTTTGGTACCATGTATATGTACCATGCAATAATTATGATGAATTTCATGGAAGGCCATGCCATCAACCTACCCTACTTTCTGCTAAGAAGCCTAAAGAAAATGAGTTCCACTTTCCAAAAGAATGTAGGCCATATTGAACCCCACTTATATCATCACGGCCTCATTAGAATTCTCATAGAGGATCAATTGAAAAATCACAAGGATACATGGGAAACGTTTTTGGTCAGGAATCATTTCCAAGAAGTAACTGAAGCTTCCGCCAGCAGTTCTCCTAGAATCCCAAAAGGAAGTAGGAGAACGAAGAGAGACGTTGCTTCCCAGGATCCTCCTATTGTGGAAACTCAGGAAACTACCCAAGAAGAGGAGGAAGAGAGAGATAAAACCAAGAAATAGAAAAAGGATAAAGGGAAGACAATTGTTCATGAATCATCACCATCACCTGAACCTTCAATAGAAGAAGACTCCCAAACCTTGGTTGATAGATTATCACAACTTCAAGCTGCTGCCCTCTCAAAGAAGAAACAGAAAGAAAAACAGAATGCCCAGCAAAAGAGCACTAGTGTACAAGTGAGAAGAAGCAGTAGACTTAAGGGAAAAATGAGTGTGACTAAGGAAAAATAGTCACATTTCATTGATTTGGGAGAAGCTACACTTGAAAAGGCTCCAGCTCAGCTTGACCTTAAGTCCACTCCTCCACGCGAAGAGAGTCCCTTTTAGACAGAACCTCAAACAGAATTTGATCTTGAACATAGCCCAAGAAGATCACCTGAAATTAACCCTGACCAGCAGGAGGTATATAATTATTTGGAGGCCTTGGAGAAATCAGTTGCAGGTCCAAGCACTATATTGCCTCTTGATGAACATGTCAAATCTTTAAAACAGGAGGTGTTTGAACTAGAAGTCCTAAACCGGCATATTAAACAAGAAAACGAAGCATTGAAAGAACAAAGAAAAGTGGACAAAATGGTCCATGACAATACAATGCTTCACTTAGGACTCTGGAAGAAGAAGAACAAAAAATTGAAAGGGAAATGTAAGAAACTCAGCAGGGCATTGATCAATTTAAGGTTCAGGTGTTTAGTCAAGAAACCAAGGACAATTTTGGCAACAAGGAGAAAGAGAAGAAGGCTAGATGTTTTGGCAGAAGCATCTGAGCACATGGATTAAAAACAATGACAAAGTTTTGGTTGCATGAGGACATGCAACACCTTCACAGTGGGGGTATGTTGAGCCTCAAACCTACACTTCTTTACACATCCTCCCAGCCTCTTTTTCCTATTCATTTCCTTATTTTGCCACTCATTCCCTCCATCAAATTGCTCAAATCATTGTATTTTACGACTTTTTACATGGTTTTATAATTATGCTAATGAATGTGTTTGGTTTAGATTTTTGGTTCAAGGTGCTGCGTTTCCGCAGCTCACACAGGGTTTTCCGCAGCTGATCCTGGTTTCCGCAGCCAACCCCGGATTCCGCAGCTGTTTTATTAAATGCTATGTTCCAGGTGTCCTCCAGGAAGAAGAGCCACATGGGCAAGTTCGTGGAACCAAGGACATGGTGTGTGTCCCTCCAGATCATCCAAACCAGTCATCAAGCCCATGGTCAACGAGGAGGCAACTTCGGTCAACAGAGGTTATTGGCGGTGGCACGGCTCTGCGTGTTCTGTTTTAGAGCACGTGAAGAACAGGTGGCATCGTCCTCAGTCATGAAGATGGTGGGAAACATAAATCCAACAACGGATTGAATGCCCACAACGACCGTTGCCTAAATCCAAGGACGTAGCAAGACTACGTGTTTTTACACAGTTGTTTGAATTACTTAGATTTCGTTAAGTTAGTTCGCCTTCCTCAGTTATAAATAAAGCGTCTTAGAACGCTGGATAAGTTAGTTGTTAGCTGCTATTATGTACTTTTGAACTCCCACTGTATTTTCTATTTCCTGCGTAATATATGAGAAGACTGTTATCCCATTCAAGTGTGTAATTGATCTTTGAATCGCCTGAAGTAGGCAGAGGGCCCCTGTTTACTAAAGGCCTGTACAGTACTTTTAATTTCCTGCATTTCTTTCTTTCGTTTTATGTATGTAATGCCTTTGATTGCTATGTTTTGATAGCTGTATATACATTTCAAATTCTGCTTGTTTACATTTCTGCACTTTTCCATGACTGATCAATGTGTTATGCAGGTTTCTTAGGCGTACCCGGGACAGTTTCTTTCTTTTCTTTTGCACAACTAGTGACACTTGTGATCATCTTGTCTATGTTGCTGACCTTTCTTGTTTTGCAGCCTTTATTTCCTTACTATCATTTAGTTAATTTGCATAATTGCTTTTTGCTTTTAGACATCAAGTTGTTTATCTATTGATGGTTCCTTCTTTTTAATTGAATATCTTCATTAAGGACCAAAATATCACTTAGCACAGCTTGGTTTAGTTGTTCAAGAACTCACAATTGCTTGACTTGTTTTTAATTGTTTATCACATGACATATATTCAGTTAAAAGGCAAGAGGTTAAGAAGAAGTTAAAGTATTTGTGACTAAGTCTTTCTTTTAGGTAGATTTACTTTAGTTTCACATTGCTTAGTTGTTATTTGACATAGATTTCATTTTCATTTCCTTGCAGCAGCAGAGACACTGGGCCAATGTCATTAGTCTTTTATTTGATGCCTTTATTTTCCTTTAAAAGTTGATTTCATTTCAGTTGTTGTTCAAGCTTTCCTTCAAGTAACAAAAAGTTCATCACAATCTCACACACTTCACTCGCTTTATTTCATTTCCACCACATCACATTAGGAGAGATAAACTTGAAAACAAACTTAAAAAGATAAAAACGACAAAAGCTTAAGAAATAGTTGCCTAAGTACATACAATACACCTCACTTCATCAGCTTACGAGCCCCGGGTTGACATTTAAAAGTTGCAATTTAGACATCACTAAATTGACCAAACAATACACTGCGACAATCAAAACTATGTGAAGCTTTAAGAAAATCCAGCTTTTTCATTATAGATCGAAGCACATCGAGATCAAGTACCATCACATCTAAGATATGGTACAGAAGGGAGCAATGAAGCTCCAATACATCTCTACAGAAGAGCAAGTTGCTGACATTCTCACCAAGCCTCTTCCAAGGGAAATGTTTGTATACTTTAGGGACTAGTTTGGAGTAGTTGAGAATGTCTCCCTCGTTGAGAGGGGGTGTTGATATTGTTGCATCAAGGGGCAAACATTCTCCCTAAGTCAGAATATAGACAGGCCAAAGTATTGACCAGGGGCCACAAAAAGTGGCTACGGAGAATGGCATAGAGAACATCAAAGCCCAGAGTGCTCCCTAGGTGGGTGAGTGAGTGCCTCTAGCATCAAGTAGGAGAGTTACCATTCAATTAGCATGCAAGAATGGTAATAGCCTAAGGTTTCACCCTAGGTCACAGGTGTTCACTAGGTTCCACGTGATGATTTGGATAATTAGTGAATTGCTCCAAGTGATGACTTGTTGAGCATAAGAAGTAGGATGCTTTCCACAGGTAGTGGATTGACACATCAACATAGCTAGCTCATTCAACCTTTCCTTAGAGAAAATTTTTAACAAATGAACATCTGAAGGAGTCATAATGAATACCTCCCTAACTAAGAGGGAGTGTTGAATTTTTTTGTAGCTATGGTCAGTCTTTATAATTAATATATTTCAGTCCTTGAATTATATGTAATAAAAAATATAAGACATGTTCTTCATGTCAATTTCAAAATAAATTTTTTGAAGCTTGAAATTTGAATTTTTGGCTCCAAGAGTGAATTCGTCCCTCCTCCAAGTTAAAGGGACACCCATTCTGCCAGCCAGATATATATATACACACACACACTCCACTCAACCTCCTCCTTCAAGCATAATCTAGATCTTACAAAAGAAGACTAGCAGTTCCAATACATTTAATCCAATAATATGCATGGTGCTTGTATCGGCCCTCTTACCCTTGCGGCTATGTCGTCATCAACAAAGTCATCTAGGTGAGGAGCATAGGAAGGAAGAGAAAGCAAAAGCACAGAAAGAAAAATAAGAGGAAGTTGCAAATGTAGAATTTGAGAAATGGAAAGGTGCCTTCTTAGTTAAAGAAGAAGGAACAACAAAGGAGGAAATGCAGGGTGGTAGTCAAGGGTTTCTCTTTGAATTTGTGGAGTATATCAGCAAGCATAAGTGCATCCCATTAGAAGACCTTGTTGCAAAATTCAAACTCTACACTTAGGACTGCATCAACTGCATCTTGTCCCTGGAAAAAATGGGTCGACTCTCTAGAATTATGGATGACATAGGCAAGTAGAGATATATATTTCTCTAAGGGAAATTAAAGTTGTTACAGACTACATCAAAAGGCAAGGCAGGTGAGGAAATCAATTTATTAACTTGGAGCCAGATGTGAGTATTGAAAACTTTCCTGTGTACTCGAATGAAGATTTGAAGGTTGATATTGGGAAAAATGCAATTGTTGTTGCATTGGTGAAATTGATGGCTGATATTAGATTGCAAATCTAACATGGTGGATCAGTATGATACTCGAATTTTGTACTAAAGTTGATTGCAGTTTGAGGACAACAACTTTCAAGAGCTACGTTCTTTTCAACCAGAGGAGAATGAAGCATGTGCTTAGTATATTGGGACTTTTCTGAGGCCTAAATTCCTTCTTATGAGGCCTCAAAATTGGGCTTTTAGTGGTTTTTTGAGAATTCTTGTTTTTTTCGAGATTTTTCCAAAATTGTAATTAGATTTAGATTTTTCGAGTTAGCTTCAGATTTTTGGAAACAAGTACCCAAAAAAGGTGGTTTCTGAATTGTACATCAAAAGTGTTTATTTTTCATTGTAAAGGGGATGGAGAAAGGAGAGGTCAGGGGATGAGGATGGTGAACATAGAAGGGAAGGACATCACTGTGTAATCAGGCCAAGGAGAAAGGAAGATTACTAAAATGTATACATAGATATTTCGATTAATAGAATTTGGAAATCTATGCTTCCATTTGTATATGAGAATCGTTTTTTGTGCTTGATGTATGGACCGTTTCCTGTGTGTGGTTAACTAAACTGAAATCAATGCCTTTTGAGTCATTAAGGGAGTAGATGCATGGGCATTTCGATTCCAATCGTTGTCAAAGAATAGTCAATCCATTTTGGTTCCAATCTTTGTTAGTTCCAGTATGTTTAATCCAACAGAAATTGTAGTCCAGATCATTTGGTTACATCATAAAAGAGCTAGCAAGAATTTGAGCACCAACAGAGCAATTGATGGGGAAGGATTTCGAATTAAATTTCCAAAATATGGCACTAACTCTCTTGCACCTTCAATTGTTGAGATCTCAAAGATTTAATTCATTCAATTTTTCCTCCATCACGGTCACAACATATTATTAACCCTTCTTTAAATTAGTGGATTAATTACATGACTATTAGGAGTATCCCTACTTTTGCCAAGATTTAGGCTACAGTTTTGAACACATAGCTTTCTGAGCATTTGGAAAAATAAATTTATAGCCAAAGGTGAAGAAATTTTAGAAGGCATTACAATACTATTGGTTATATCCATATACTTCCAAGTATTATTGAAGAGGCTACAAAGCGATCTAAAAGTCTTTTGTTGTTTTGTGGTGTGCATGATGCCTTTTGATTCTATGTTGAAACACTTTATGTTTCATAGCTTGCATGATATTAGCATCTTTGTGTTGAGAAATAGAGAGGCTTACAGTTTTCATTAGATTTTTCTTTTCTTTAGTAATTGCTTGTGAATTATGTTAGCTTCTTATTTATTTATTTTGTCTTCTTTCATCAAACAATTTCCAAAATATAAACATGAAGATCACATAAACAAGAACACAAGATATAGGCTCCAAGCCAAAACCTCTCAGAAGGGAAAACCCAAAAAAATCTCTTCTTATAGAATCAAATCAAATGAGATATCCAAGAAGCCAATTCAAACCCTCCTTCAATTCAGATTTCGGTTGTCCTCTTTTTCTGTGAAATTTTAGATAAGATACTCCAAAATTGGATGTCAAAGAGAGCTCCAACTTTCTTCTATTTATACTTGTCCATAGGGGTGCGAACAGTCGTGTCCCTTGGGACAAAGCCTACATGATAGGCAGGGCCGACTTGACTTCTAGAGGGAATTTTTCCCAAAATAGATAATTAAAAATTATTTTTCCTTTTTCTTTGCAATAGGTCCAAATAGGACTTTGACTCTTTGACTCAAGAAAACCTAGAAGCATGAAGAACATGCTTGACCTAGAAAAATAATTTGACTTGAGCATGAAGCCCATGCTTATAAAATCATAATCCTTTTTCTTCTTTTGCTTTTTACATAAAATATATAATGGTACAATTATGAAGACCTAAACTAGTTACATCTTTCAACACTCCCTCTTAGCTAGGGAGGTATTCATAATTGTACAAACGGTACAAGGATGGCCTCAAGTTGAAATGTTCTAAGAAGAGTATCATAATCTGTTAGGATATTCTGACACATAGGAAATAGTTAAGTTCAACTTGGTCTAGTATAGAGTTAGGGAAAGTGTGTTTCTTTACCGTTGTACATTTTGTATCTTACAATCCGACGGTCACGATATGTAGTGATCCGACGGTTCACTCTCTCCTCGGTATTACCGACACTTGATCCGTGGCTTGACACCCGATTGGTCCATGAGTTCTATTTAAAGCGCATGGAGGGTCATTGTTCGGGTAATCCGTCTATGAGAGAAAGCTTATGTAAATTTTCATTCTTTGATTAATACATTGCCTGAAGTGGCCACGTTGGCTCAGGCCGTGGACTGTTTCCCTCTTTGAGAGTTTTAACCACATCAAAAATACTGGTGTATTGATTTGAGATCTGGTTGTGAGCAGTGTCCGTTGGCGATCCAAATTTGAAGCCGGTAGAACTGCATGCGGCTGTCGTTTCCTAGATCTACTGTTTCTGACTGCTTTCGAGCCGAGAGGACTGCTCTGTTGTGTTCGTAGCATCTGTTCCAGTGAGGAAACCCTTTCGTTTCACGCTAAAAGGTTTCCGGTAGCCTTATCTGCGTCATTTTTAAAATCTGGAGGTATACAGTGTTTATCTGCAGTTTACTGTTATTTTCTCTCTGGTTATTTCGGTTTCTGTTTATTTAGCTTTTTTTTATTACCGGATCTATACCTTTCATTTCTGCGTATGCTCTTTACCCTACGACTCTGTGCGATCTGGGCAAATCAAAAACAGAAAGGAAGTTTTTTTTCTCTCATGCGTATGCTCTTTTCCCTGCACATTAGTGTGATCTTGGAAAATCAGAAACATTGAGAAAAATATTTAGTTTCCGGCTAATGCTAACTTCAAGCTGTAAGGTTTGTTTTTCTTTGCATATTCGTGTTGGGTTTTGTGTTTTTGTTTTGTAGGAAAAAAGAGCTTTCTCAAGGCAAGCACGCAACCCAAGCCCTCTCTCTCTCTCTTTCTCTCTCTCTCTCTCTCTCTAATTTTTTGTATAGCTCAATTGGTTCAAAGTTATTTTAAGAGAGTAGAGGTCTTGGGTTCATATCTCCATTTTGTGGGGGCGTTTTTTTTATTCCCGCACATTCGCGCACTTTGTCGGCAACTTCAACAATTGTTTTTCAAAAAGCCATAACTTCTTCATCCGGAAGCCTTTTTTAGAGCTGTTTTTTTAAAACAGCCTAATTTTTCGAGATCTATCCATTGGAACACTTACTTTTAGCATCTTCAGCTTCAGTTTTTTTTTAAAAATGGAAAGTCCATGCCAAGTCATTCTTGACAGCACTAACTACTTCCAATGGGCATCATACATGGAAGATTTACTTAGAAGTAAATGTCTCTACAGAATAGCCACGGGCCAAGAGAAGAAACCAACAGATGAAGACAAGGTTGCAAAATGGGAAAATAGACAAGATCAAGCACGTGGTTTGATAGGGATGTCTATTTCTCCTGATCTTAGATTTCATATTGCAGATCTTGATACTCCTGATGCAGCATTAAAACAAATCACTAAAGTTTTTGGGATTAAAAATGAAATTAGAGCCCATCAACTTGAAAATGAGTTGCTTACATTGGATCCTAATAATTTTTCTTGCATTGAAGATTTCTTGTCCAAATTCAAGACCCTTAGATATCTCTTGGAAGGTGTTAAGGTTAAGAAAGAAGATAGTAACCTTATTTATTTCATCCTTACTAAGTTGGGACCAGCCTACTCTGTATTTGTTTCCACCTTCCATTCTACAAGGGAAGCTTTCATTTGTCAAGGAAAAGACTACAAGGCCCCTTCCTTTGACTCTTTTTGTGATTCTTTAATAAGAGAACAAGAAAAACTCTTACATCTTGGTCTTCTTAATCTTGGAAACTCTTCCAAGAAAGCGTTAGCCGCCCAGCAGCAACCAAATTTAAAGAATCCTAAGAAGTCATATCCTAAAAAGAATGGTCCTAAACCAAACAAGGGTCCTAAGCAAACTCAGTCTCAAAATGAAAGATCATTTCAACAAAATGATAAGACCAATAAAAACAAATGGAAGAAGACTGATAGACATTGTAACTTTTTGTAATCGAGATGGCCACTTAGAATCTAAATGCTTTAAGAAGATGGAAGCCTTGGAAGCCGCAATGAAGAAACATAACATCCATGTGGAGCATTCTTCTACTTCAACTTCAACTTCATCTTCAGGAATGGCACTTTCCGCATGTCATTGTCAATCATCTCAGTCTGGTTATGCTTTAAATGTATCTTCTTCTTCTCATTCTCATGAGTGGCTCATTGATTCTGGAGCCTTTTACCACATGGCCAAAAATAAAGCCATGTTTTCTTCTTTACATGATTGTAACACCAAAAATATATATGTTGGTGATGATAGATCTCTTAATGTTCTAGGGACTGGAACTGTTCATCTAGACAATGGTCAGTTTAATGATGTATTATGTGTTCCAACCTTATCCAGCAACCTTCTATCTGTATATCAGATAACTCATTCAGGTGAAGGTAAAATTGTTGAATTTTCACCTCATGATGTTGTAATCAAGGATCTAAGAGATCCTAAACAGATTCTAGCTACTGTTATTGCTGATGATTCCACAAGGTTGTATAAGTTTCACAACTTTGGGTCATCAAATCTTCCCTCAGTATTTGTTGCTCATAATGATGAAGTGAGCAAACTTTGGCATGAGCGATTTGGTCACTTAAACTATCGCTCCCTTCAGCATCTATGTAAAGAAAATATGGTGACAGGTCTTCCTACGGTATCTTGCAGAGATGGTGTTTGTTCCGGATGTGTACTCGGAAAACATCATCGGGACAGTTTTGAAAAACGTGCCTCTTGGCACGCCTCAGCCCCTTTACAGCTTGTGCACAGTGGTTTATGTGGTCCTCTTCCTGTTGCTTCATTCTCTGGCTGCAAGT
>APFE030550659.1:18017-36802 GCA_000404065.3 Pinus taeda
AATTCTCAATATTTTGTTAACCTTAAATATATTCTCTTATAGTTTATTTTTTATTATAATTTTGAAATACATTATCTGAATTTACTTTTATATATCATTTTATTAAATACTCAGAAGAAAAATTAAATTAAATGATTTGTTAGAAAACTTAACTTAAATGATAGAAAGTTATCTTTACTTTTTTATTTAATATAAATATGGTTGTAGTTTTATATGTAATTACCTTGTGTACTATTTTACAACTATTTTAGAATTTTTGTATTATTTTATAAGTATTCTAGAATTTTTGGCCTTTATTTTGATCAATAGTTTTTTTTTTCATGAAGTACGTTTGGCAATGCATTTTAGGGTTTGTCGCCATTTCCCTTGATTCTAATTATGTCTAAAGGGAAACATTTTATGTTCTTTATTTTTTCTCAAATTTCTAAGTTTTTTGGCACAGGAGACATTGATGTTAATTTGAAAATTTTTCTTTTATTTAAATTAAAAAATAAGGGAAAATATGCATAATAATCCTACACATTGACTCAGTTTACAAAGACAACGAAAAAGAAAACATGAAGCTAGCTTTAAATCGAATGGAAAAGTACCCAAGTTTGTAAGAGGAAAATCAATAATGCATACAAAAGAATTCACTTTGAACCTTACATAAATAATAAAATCAAAGGCTAAGTTTACTTAAAAACCAAAAATCACACAAAAATGTTTCGAGGAAAATAAATGACAAGAATGACTTTTAAATAATATCTTAAAGTAATCTATTTGACAACATCGAGGCCAAGTGAAATTCTAGCCACGAACTGCTTCACACATAAAAACATATTAAAAAGGTTCTAGACTTATACAAAATATAACATGTGTGAGAGAGGACAATTTCACCCATATGTTATATCTACCAATAATACAGTATATTACTAATTTACTTCATATTTCTTACATTAAATTAGCCATCAATACAAGGCAAGGCCAAGTATTCTTATTTTTAGTCCCTACCGTAGGAAATGCATGGACTATTGTAATTGAAATGGTGGCTTTAGTATTTACCTAACCTGATTATTATCACAAATAACTCGCTACTATCACGAGTAGCCAAACTTTTAAAGTTAATGGGTTTTATCATCTTATTTGGCCTCTTACCGAGGCAGGCGGGCTAAAAACATAGGTTATATCACGTTTTCGCTTAGCATTTTGCATTTGGAAATTTCGCTTCGAACTAATACAAGCATTAAATCTCAAACATTTTATGTTTATCAAAATATATTTCCATCGACTACATCTCATAATAATAGAGGAACCATCACTGTATGCCTACCACCGCTCCCACCACTACTGCGACCGCTAACAGGTGCCATACACTCTTCTGTTTACATCTACCACTGCTTCCAGGTGCCATACACTCTTCTCTTTACCTCTTCTGGGTGATAGGTGCAATAAACTCTTCTCTCTTCTATTTAGATGTAACCCGGTGTCCATGAATGAATTGAATGCATGACCGGCCGATCTCCAGGGCACCTAGTGGGAATGACAAGAAATTTATCGTGCACTACATTTGGAAGTAGGTACAGAAGCAACAAATCTTATTTCTTATCGCATGATTGGAAATTGACTTGCCTTTGCTAAATAAATCATGAAGAAAAAATACAGAAATTACCTAAGACTAAAAACCTTCTCCTTCTACCCATCGCCAGCACTCTATAATTGACGCCTCCATTTCAATTGTGGGGAAATGTAAGTAGAAGGCGGAGTTGGAAACACGCCTCTATTTTTTTTTTTTAATTCTAGTTCCGTTAAATCATCATTTTAAGCTTTTATCACTTCCACTAGCTCAATCATAAAAACCTTATTTACGGCTCTTAAGGTTGTTTCTCACAGGGACCACGAGACAAGAACCAAGGACAAATGATCCACTAGCAAATGAGATAAGTCGAACAATTCGAGATGTATGAAGTTCTTTCCCCTCTCTTCATCAAAAGGATATTCATTCGATCAATTGAAATTCAAACGTAGTCTTTTACTTGATCAACTTCAATTGGTTCAACTGATACAACTTCAATAGGTTCTGCTTCTTGCTTTTCTCCGTAATATATCGAGTCTTGAATGAGTGGAACATTAGGATATGGATATGGACCCAGGTGAAGAAGGAATGTCTCAGACTCTTTCACTTTTGGTAGGAGTGCTTTGCTAGGTGCTTCTTGAATGAGTTACGGGTCACCATTGACTATGGGTGAAACTTTCGGCTTTACCTCTGGAGTCCCTACCATTGTTTCTTTTAGTGCGTATGTTGGAATAGGATCTATATCTATTTCTGGTGCTACCCTAGCTACTTAAGGGATGTTGCAGACTATTGATAAGGAACTTATAGCTCTGGATCTTGAAATGGTTCTGTTCTTATTTATATGACCCCTTATTTCCTTAATTTTACAAATCCATCTTCAATTGATTCCGGTTCTATTCACCAACAATAACTTATTACTTTTATTGTGCAGTCGACCCTTATTATTTTGATCGTGCAGTTGACCTAGTAGATTCTATTGAGTAAGCACTAGTTCCATATCCAACAACAAATATAGAGGTAGATCAACTCGCTCTGTTTTTGGTGAATCTAAGAAGACACGTAAACTAACTCAATTGTAACTGAAATTCAAGATTATGATTCCATTGTTGCTTCATTATCTTCCTCGACTTCTGGCTTCAGTATTTGCCTCAACTTCTAGAACATGTAGTGCAAGACTGCTTTGAAGTAAGTGGTTCTTTTTCAAACAGAGATGAAAAGAGGGGAAAGGGAGATGCCTAGTTCCATTCGATTCTCCCAGCCCAGTTTGGAAATGCTAAACTTTTATGGTTACCTTGTTTGGATGATGTCTACAACTTTCAACCCCGTGTGATAGTTGAAGAGAGAGAACCAACACAATGTGGGAGGCCTCTGGATGGAGTTGTCTGATCTAATATGAGATATTCTTTCAAAAAACCCACAAAAGAAAACCAAATTTATCTATTGTGTCTGATCTGAGATATGCTCTCAGAAAACCCATTCTAAGAAAACTGTCAGAAAACCCATTCTATGAAAATTGGCAGAAGAAAACCTACAGAAGAAATATTAACATGGGCCATGGATTTCCTTATGAGAAACCATAACATGCACTAAAAATTACCTTCGTAAAATATTTCCTTTTCTTTGTATTGTCCATTGTGCATGCTCGGTGTTTGCAATATAAATAAGTGGTAAGATTGTGGGCCCACGAGATTAGACAAGTAGTAAGACAAGTGGTTATTTATATTAGATTACAAATCTTTATGTATGACACCTGGGTTTTGTTTATATTAGATGATTAATCTTTGTATGTGACATTTGCCCATGTGTTAAGCTTTTATTTCACATAAGGTTGGGTATTTATTTATCCTTCAATAGTATTATGCTTGTCTTTCACATAAGTCTGGGCAACCTGCCTATGAATTTCTAGAGGGTGAATGGGATCATTTCGAATTTTCTTTAAACATCATTGTATCTGAATAATAGAGGGTAGAACATGCTTGCAACATAAATGGGTTTTTTACTCATTATTTTCTTTTTAAATTTTTTGATAGATGTGGTCATGGAATAAGGGTTCAATAATAGTAAAGCTATATGTTTTCTTCTTGATTGGACAAAATATAAGGTTTTTGTTGAAAAACATGGGCATTGAGATATTTGTCTGAGTGGTTAGGCTAGACTTCAAAATCAGTATGAGATTTTCTTGCAACTTACTTATGCCCATTGTTAAGTCATTTTTACAAAATTTAAAGGATATTTAAAAATTTCCCATCCAGGTCTTTGAAAATTAATTGTTATAAATGCATAGGAAATTTTTCCAAGTTGTTTTTCTAGTTGCATGATCGCATGCATGATTAAACTTTTGTAAAGAATATTGTATCCTTCAATGAATTGCATATAATTTAGTTTGATTTGCAAGACTACTCATAAATTCTCTTATGACAGGGGGCTCCAGAGAAATGGACATAGATCAAAGCACATGGACCTGCAGTTAGACTCCCTAATAAAGGTGATATGGGTAACATTGAAGTAGGTCAGAATGCTCTCGGAGTGAGGATAAAATTTTCTCAAGGATAAAAAATTGCAGATTTTGTAAATGTCATGCTCTTGCATCTTGCAGATGGAATTGTTTTATAGGCATGTTCTTGTGTTATCTCTACTATTTAGTGAATCATAACTTCTTTTTGTGATCATTCAAGAGAAGTTTTTGTCTTGCAAATAGCTATTTAGTCTTCTTTGAACTGGTGGTTTCCACGAAGTTTTATCTGTTAAAATTTAGTCTTTATGAGTAATGTTTAAAACTAACCAATCCATTCATATTATTCTAGTAAAATTTTGTAGTGTGAAGGAACAAGCATGAAATTGTATACGTCCATAATGGTCAGTCCATTTAATAAAATGATCAATTCAAGGTGAAGGATGCCATATATGTCAAAATAATGTATGAGATCTAAGATTTTTTTATCATTTGTTGGAGTGTTTTTTTTCTTTATTGAGACTCCAGATGAGAAGGTTATGATTCAATTTTGTAGTCTTATCCAGGGTGTGAGCCAATTTCCTTGGATGTATCTATCCCTTCCTTATTTGTAGATCCAATCATTGGCAGTGTTTTTTCTTTGCTTCATTTCAAGGCTCCAAATGAGAAAGATTTGATTTATTTATTCCACTGTTATTCATTCAGTAATTGAAGATCCACCCCAATTGGAATTCTCTTTTCAATTTTCTTAAAACTTTGGGTGTAGAGAAAAATTAGTGGAACAGGCTCTTGCCTCTGACAAAATCTATCAGGGAGAAGGGTTTAAATACATTAATGAATGCTTTGAAAATGACACACTTAATCTCATTCGCCTTTTGAGTGACGGGGTGTACACTAACAATTACATCAGTTGCTAGTATCCCTAACTATATACGCTTTATTATGAGTTGTGCTTCTCTTTAATTCTTGCAGATAGGACATTCGTTCATCTCTAAGTTCAAGTTCATGGGAAACTTGGATGCTTAAACATTTTATCTTGTTTTTATAGTTTTTTTTATTGCTTAATTACTCTTGCAGTTGCTTTTGGAAGGTGCTCCACAACATGTTTCGAAATGGATCTGAGTGCATATTCTCACTGATGGCCGTGATTGTCTCAATGGGTCAAGTCTTGTCTTTGTAGAGACAATAGCAAATGATCTTTCTAATTTACGGAAACAAGGTGTTGATGCATTAATTTCCTCTGGTGCAGGTCGAAAATTACATTCCTTAAGAAAGAAAGGGTTTGCTTAGTTGAATTATTTCATCATTTTTCAGGCTTCATCTTGGTTCATTAGGAAAGCAACAAACTTTTCCCTCAACTTTAATCTATTTATATATGAACTTGCGGCATTCAACAAACTTGCTGCAAATCACAGACTTGCAGCAAAGGAGAGCATGCCAAAGCAGAGTTGTATTCAATCCCATGACACAATCAGAGAGAGAAACTATGAAATAAATATGCAGAGGTTGTTGGAAGTTAGTATTGTGGTCCTTGATACCTAGAAAAACATGCTTGAAATGTTTCAAGCCATAGCTAGTTCTGGTCAAAGTATCCTGGAAACCAAACCTGGTACAGTTTATACATTTGGCTCTAGCACCTTTGGACAGAATGGCCATGGGACAACAAAAGAAAAATTGCATGCAATTTCAAATTTAGATTTCTTGAAAGAACCATGTCCATATTAGTGTGTATGCTATAGGTACTGATTGGATTGTCAATAAACCATGGAAGAAATGAAAGAATTGTTTCCATATTAGTGTAGGTTGCACACATAATTACACGGAATTTTAAGGGTCTAATGTATAGGTTGTGTACGGCCTGTTTCAAGCAAAATTTGTTGTAATATTTATATATGAACTAGATTTGACGTTATCACCTTAATAATTATATCATATCACCTCAATGTTGTGTTAATAGGCAGTAAAATTTGGCCAACCTTAGTTAATAAGGCAAATGAATAGGATAATAACTTAGTAGGTGGAGTTCGAATTCCTTTGTTTTCAAAATATTTGATTAATGGTATAATTGTTGTCTTTTCACAGAGATATGTTCTATTTTCACTGATGTATGTTCTATTGGGGAAATCGAATTCCGGCTTGGGGTTGTAATCCTACTTTTCAAGATGCAATTTGATGCTAACCTTGATGTCAAATACATATTTACATTTGACTTAAATTGGTTGCATCAGATACGCATTAAGATCTATGATAGTTAATCCTAAAACTAAATTAGAGAGCCTATTGAGTTTCATAGACAACACAATCTGTCTCCCCTCTCCAACAGTCATGGGAAGAGTCACCAACGTCTGCACCCATGGTGTCTCTGTGCCACCTACAACCATGTTTTTGGGATCTAATGCACTGACGTGCTCCTTCTCTTTCCTGGCATTCTCCAACAATGTATCCAAAATGGGAACAAACTCTCAAACTTCCTTTTTTTTTTTTAATCGAACCAAATAATCCCCAATATCTGGTATGATGTCCCACTCTTCGATGGAAAGTGTATACAATTTCCTCTTAAGATCTAAAAAATTCTTTGTAATTTTTAGGTTTCAGGCTCTGCACTTCTCAATCTCCTATGTTTCAGCCTTGCCTCCCACTAGTCCTTGCTGCGAGAGTCCATTCTTTACTCAGTTGTCTCCTAGACAACATCGACTTCCTTGTCATCCTCATCATATTCAACAAAGGCCAGCAAATCCACATCGTTGCCCTCAAATTAATAAAAATTTTGGTTCTCATCATATCCCTTCTCGTTGTCTACTTCTTCCTCCTCTTTGGCACCCACATCACCGACACCCACCTTGCCCCATCCATCGCCTATAATGGTGGAATATTGGTTTAGGGTGGGCCTCACAGGCCCAATATTAGACAACATCGTGAACACCATGGCCCCTCCCTCATCATCGCATCTGGTCCAGTCTCCAGTCTCAATTTTTTTAACTTCATGCTTTATCTTGATTGCAAAGTTCTCAGTAATGATTTCTTCAGATCCATTTGATCAGTAGTTGTGAGAAGGAAGGTGTTTAATGGAAATATGACTATGTCGGTGCTTGGTTCCATGCCATTGTCATCGAGGACTTGAAGTAGTTCACCTTTTGGTTTGAGGAAGGCATCTCCAATTAACAAGAAATTGATGAACCCCAAGTATTTTTCCATGGTCAACTTCTTCTTATGGATCCAGCTATGGGATAATGAGATCTTTTACACTATGTAGAGTGTGCAATGAATTGATTTCCAACAAGTTTACTTATAATTACAATTTGTAACTCATGCCATTAAGGAAGTATGCTTACCTTTGTAACTCATACCATAAAGGAGGTATGCTTGCCATTGTAACTCATGTAATAAAGGAGGTATGCTTGCATTTGTAACTCATTCCATAAGGAGGAGTACGTATGCCTTGAAGAAGAGAGAGTAGATTCTGCATTTAAGAGTGCATAGGAGGAATATTTTATGACGATTCTTTAATGTGCCTAAGAGAGTGTAGAAGGAGTGCAACAAATCCATTATGAGAGAGAGGGTAACACATCATTAAGTGAGAGAGAGGGGAACAAGTGCCATTAAGGAGAGAGAGAGGTGAAAAGTGGCATGATATAGTGCTAAGTAGGAAAGGTGACATGCATTTTAATTTTGATAATAATATTATAGTATCATAATGATAATAATAATAATAATAATACTAATGAAAATATTGATTATTAAGTAAAAATTGAACAATTAATATTGATTAAGGATAACTTGAGTGATTTTCCATCATCTATACTTGATTATCAATTGAAGCAAGGATATTTACTAATTTTGGAAAATCATGCTTGAAATGATAGACATGACTTTCGATTTTTAGAAAGTCTCTATAGAATTCTTAGAAATGGGATTTTGTTCAAGGAAATTTATCCCTTAACTGCCAATTTTCAACACAGTCTCCACTCTTATTGATTGATGAACATTTTTTTCATAAAATCAATTCCAATAAAATATTTGTCTATGCATCATGTATATCATTTCTTTATATATAGTTACTTTTAAAAATTCTTAATTTGCACTAAGTCTTTTCCCTATCCTCAATCTCGCACACCCCACCCTGTGTTTTTCTTTCATGGCATCCCCTTTTCTTTCCTCTCAGTTCCTAATGAATATTGTGGAATCAAAGACCCCTCAAAGGCACTTTAGAGCTAAGGATCGAAACCTCCTATACCACCAAGGAAGTGGCTACAGCTTTGAAGGACTCAATTGCTCTACCTTCAAAACACAAAAGTAAAAAGTTCTAATCATGAAATACAACATTTGATCTTATTGATTTCTAATAAAATATTTGGTTGTGCATACATGTATAGGATTTATTTATATCTAGTTATTTTTAAAAATCATTAACTTGGGATAAGATGTTGTCCTAGCCACAATCCTGCACACCCCATGTTGTATTTTTATTTCATGGCATCCCCTTGTCTTTCCTCCCAATTCCTAATGAATATTGTGCGACGAATGACCCCTCAAAGGCACTCTAGAACTGTGGCTCACAACCCCCTCTACCAGTAAGGAAGTAGATACTCCTTTGAAGAACTCAATTTCTCTACCTTTGAACATTTTTCAACATCTTAGTAGAATGGATGTATTATTGCCTAAGAAGATTTTGAAGTTTCTCCACCCATTTTGTAGGTTGATCAATCCTCGTAGAAGACTCCCATATAGAAAGCTTACGAAAAGCTTCTAATAAGGCTCTACCCACTACTAGAAGTGTTGACACATCTCAATATCATCTTTATAATAACTTCATAGTTTAGAAAGATACCTCCCATCATTTGATGTGTCAGTCCAATGGCCTTCACCTAAACAATTGAACCTATACCATTGGGCTTCACAAGTGTGGAAACCACTTCTTAGGAAGAAGCCTACATTTACCCATGTGCTTATAGGTTCTTTTTGGTGAATTTTAACTCTATTGAAGACAAGGAGCATATTATTCTTCACTTCATGTCTTGGTCTTTGGGGCATGTCAAGTTATGCATGAGTACCACTACCTTGAATTCATTTGCAAACTCCTTGATTGCTATAATGTGGTTCATATTCGTAACCTACCTTTACAATTCTAGACACTTGCAGTTTTGGCCTCTATTAAAAATAATTGGGAATAAAACCATTATGGATATCCTAAACCTCTAAAAATGCATATCACAACCTCTATCAATATATTCTTCAAAGAAGATTTCACATATGGATTACCAAAGAAATATGGAAACTAGAATATAAACAGGTTGCCTCCACATGTAGATAATGTTTTTTCTGCAAGCACTTAGCATCTTCATGTCCTAATATTTACCTTAGGATATCAAGAAACCCATAACACTTTTGTTGGGGGTGCAGAAAGTGAAAATAGTTGCAAGCCAACTGGATGGAAAGGTGCTAAGGACCATTGTCATTTGGTGGAACCCACGAAGGAATTGACGCATCAAGAAATAAGGAAGATTTAGTGAAGGAATTCAATAACATTAATATCTAGGTGCAGGATCAACTGAAGATTCATGTTAGAGAAGAAAAGGAAAGGGGACAATATATCCAAAAAAAAATTGTGTGAAGCAACCAAGACTGTCAAACTATAGTGAAGAAAAGAAGAGAGAAGAAAGGAGGGAAATTACGTTGCATTATATGACTTTCTTCTAAAGGAAAATAATAGTTTGTGAGGATGATCATCTTCAAAACAATTATACCCAAATTTGAATCCTAGAAACTAAAAAGGTGGGTTCTAAAACATGCATAATCTGGGGTTTTTGATGAACATTATAAGTAATCATTTGTTGTTTGGAAACTCTATATTTTGTCAACAGTGAGCAAAGAAGAAATGTTTAACTCTTGTAATCTAAGCTAAAGGGTCAAAATGTTAATATCAGACACTACAAAACACAAGTAACAACTGTGTTTATGACATAAGCCTACATATTATTTCTTTTGAATATGATATCTATGTGTGAAAAAGAAAATCCTTAGTTTTGAGAGACATGAATCCCAAAATTTAATTGCACCTTATCCTACATTTAAGTTTTAATAGTTGTGATGAACACTTCTGACTAACAATAATTTCTATTAAAAAGATATGATACCTCTATGCAAATCCTGACCATGAACATTTAATACATCAATGGTAGAAAATATAATGAATAAGGGAATTTTTTCTGGTTTTTACTGGATCTTCTCTAAAGAAATAAAAGTTCCAACATGGTATTAATTGTAAGATTATTCAAAAAAATAAATTCCATGATTGTTAGTATTGTAGGGCCTTTTCTCACAATACACAATATTTTTTCCAGCTGAATTATCTAAGAATCCTATACAATACATTAACATGTATGCATGGTATAGTACTCCTATGTTCTGGTAACTTATGATTGGTAGCTCCAGGGAATGTACATCAAAAACAAGAAAATAAAACTATTGGAAAATACTAGAATTATGTGGATTTCAATGTTGTCTCAATACTTGAGAAAACAAATAAAGAATGCATACTAGTATTGAATAGAAAAGAACAACGATTATCAATTTTTTTATTTTCGAGCACAATAATATGTGGGCATAATATTTTACCTCAGAGATGAAAAAGAATGGTAGGTTTCACTACAATTAAAGATATGTAGTAAAAGGGAACAAGAAGGAATTATAGAAGAAGTAAAAACAACTGAAATTCTCCCATAGGCCACATTCAAATAAATGGAAATAGTTGCAATAATGTAACTTTAATATTTGGGAATGTACTAAACTCACACACGTGGATAAAGTTTAGGAATAAAATGGCATAAATTTCTTTCTAAATTTAGTATTTAATAGCCATAGCAGAGCAGAGATTGAGCATATTCAAAACAACATAAAATATCAGTACCAACTGCAAGCATTTTATCCTCCAATTAAAGCTGTGAAAAAGTGGAAGAAACCTATGAACAAGGGGTGGTGAGCACTCGTGATGGATAAATGAGAGAACTTCAATTGCTCCAATTTCTATCTTGATATGTGTTATCTATTCCAATGACTATAAAGTATCTTCAGGTGAGATTCCCTTTTTGTAAATGGCATAAGAAAGATCTTTGTTTGGCATTTATTTGTACACAAGAAGCTTCTCATATTCACAATCCAAACAATGACCTAAAAGAGGCGCTAACCTTGTGTGTAAATGCTTCCCAAATATATCTACCTTTGCAAGATATCCATCTCTTCTGAATGATTTTAAACCAATCCTTTTTACAACAATAGGAACACTGCCTTCCAACAACCCTTAATAGAGATCTCCTAAGTGGCCATTTTTTATGATATTAGAAGCATTATACTCTTCTGTAGCCTAAAGTAATTGCTCATAAGAAAATGACTCTTTGAGACTTGACAAACTAACTAAAATTCCAACTACTGATTGGCCTCCTCTGCGAACTAGAGGATTTACATCTATTTCTGTGTGTCCAACGATAACCCTTCTCTCATGTTTAAGGACAAAGAAAAAAAACACGATGACAAGTAGGATGAAGCCTAAGCCACCAAACAACCCTCCTAATATTGGTCCCAACCATGTTTTTTTTGTAGAAGGGCTCTCCAATGGAGTTGGAGGAAAAAATGGAGCACTTGTAGGTCCTAAACTAGGAAAATATAGACCCCTTGTAGTATAGAATAATGTGCACTTGAAAAGTATATGTTGCTTCACTGGTCCATGTAAACAATTTTCTTCATCAACCACTTGCGTGGAAGAGGAAAAGGTAGGTATTCTTTTCTTGAAGTAGTTATATGACATATCTATCGCAACTAATTGAGGGAGCCTTGGAAGTATAGATGGTAAGGAATCATAAAATAGATTATGAGATAGACTGATATTCATGATATTGACCAAACATGAGATGTAAATTGGAAATGGTTGTGTCAAATTGTTGTATGAAGGGTTTAAGGAAATAAGTTTAATCAGTGAACCAAGAGATGTGGACAAATTTCCAGACAATTTTTTATGAACCAAATTAAGTGCTCGGAGTGTAATACATTTGAAAATGTCACCGGGAATAATGCCACTGAGAAATTTTTTTCCAAGAACCACATTACTCAAATTGATAAGTCTCCCTAGGCCACTTGGAATAGGACCAAAAAGTTCATTGGAACCCAGATCAAGGTTCTTCAATGAATAGAGATTGCCCAACTAACTTGGAATCAAATCACTGAAATAGTTATTGTCCAGCTTCAATTGTGTCAGACTTGAGAGAACTCCAACACTTTGAAGAATTGGACCTTGCAAGTTATTTGTAGAAATATCAAGAAGTCCGATTTACCAAATTTGATAAAGTACTAGGTATTTGTCCGGTCAAATTATTGGATGACAAATTAAGATTTGTCAAAATAAATTGACACCCAATCATTGGAGGAATGGGTCCTATCATATTGTTTCACAACAACATTAGAACATTCAAATTGTATAAACTACCAAGTGAAATAGGAAGACCAACATTGACAGAGGTTGAGCTAATATCCAGAGTCTTTAATGCACTGATTTCACCAAACCATACAGGTATGGAGCGAGGCAATAGAAAGCGAGAATCATTGAAGGTCTTCAGAAACGTAAGATTCTACGAACCATCGATGACAAATTTTGGATTTCGTGACCCTACTACTATCATTTTGAATCTAGAAATGTTTATAGATATAACACGCCCTTCCCTACATGTAATCCCTTTCCATACTTATCAAGGGTTAAACTTCTTAGGTCACTCCTTACTCCTCAATCCCAAGGAATCCCTCAAGCTAAAAAGAGCACTTAGCTCTAACCTATTAATTGAGAGCCATTGTTGGCTAGGGCCTCCTTCTGCCAACAAAACACATTATGAGGTCGAATGGGAGGTGTTGCATTCACCTCCCAAATTCCTCAAAAGAGACAAGAATAACTGTAGATCCCATTTCTAACATTTTGAGTGTGCCATAGAAACCGTGTAGTAGGATGGAAGTCGTTGATCCCCTACTCTGCCTATGTGCTCTTAAAAACAACATTTACAACACTATCACTCTTGTTTATCACACATAACAACTAACAATTGTCACTACCATTTCAATACTACTCCTAATGACAATAAATGTGGGCATTTTTTCGCTAGATCAGACATTAGTAGTTTACTTGGTGACCACAACGGCATATGTTCCTCTGTAGAGGGCCTTTATGCCTTGATAAATCTTAATGAATCTGATTCATTTATGAAATAAATATATCGTCTTAGTTTTCTTCCATTTTTGCAAACCAAACCTACCCGAAAATTACCCCAAGAAGCCATTCATGTTGTTGCAACTCCTGACGCTTCACAAACCATCAGAACGAGGAGTAGCAATGGAAGCACTTACAAGTAATTACATTAAACCATCAGAGGCATCAACACCTTATTCGACTGATGATTGAACCTGTACATACATCGATCCTAACAACAGATTGAACCAAAATCGTGACATTTCCATGTGTAAGATTTTAACTGGCCAAAGGATGACGAAAACGAAGCAAGGGGATTGGTTGGGGTGAACAGAGTTTTCTCATCCTGAGCCCGCAGTGAAAAGTTCTTTCGATGTAATTAAGGGATAACATTTTCCATTGGCTAATTGTCCATTCTTGGCCCAAAATATTTCGCCATTGAAAGAAAAAATCTGCCCAAATTTCTATGGGAACGAATTAATTTATCTGGAAAAATGGGCAACTTTTTCTATTGATTATAAAAAAAAAACCTTCAATATTTAAAAGGATTTACATAATTCTTAGCAAATGATTATAGGATTTTTCAAAGGATCACAAGGATTGCCAAGGTAGTATTTGGTTCCTTGGAAATGTCTGGAGAGAACTTCAATAAGAATCCTAAAATCCTAAGGAATTATTAAAAAAAAAAATCAGGTAATCTAAGAAACCACCGAGCAAGGTAATTTTGTCATAATATTAACTTTGAATCTCAGCAAATACCTTTAACAGAAACCTTAGCCCTGTCAAGATAAGACAAAATTATTTTAATTGAGTTCCTGATGATACTCAATTACCATTCCATCAAATTAATTTGTTTAATTTAGAAAAACAAGCTGTGAAAAATAATTGAAAAAACACTCAAACGAGGCCCTATTTACAAAACTTGAGCCAAATTCTCTGCATAGAGCTAGACTACAAAGTAAAAATAAATTGGAATAATTTAGGTAAAAGCCAAAACTTGTGTAGTGATTTTTTATTTTAAATTTATTTATTTATTATTATTTTATAAACAATCCTAATCCCAAGCCCTAACTTCCACGCTAGACACGAAAGAAAGCCAGACCCTTACCTTTTCTTCTCGCTTCATCTCTCGATGTATGCCAGCAATATCCCTCACTTGTCTAATGAGGTCAACAGGAGTACCCAAATTCGACTTGAAAAATCCCAATTTAGACAATTAAGGTGAAAAAAATGCTGCAAACGTACTGCTTAGAGAAATAATTTATAGTGACATTTCACTCTACTAGTACTACTATTGGAATAAGGTGCATGATTGGGGGGTGCTCGACACCTGAGTCAACACTATAATACGGTGCATGATTGGGGGCTACTCGACACTTGAATCAACTCTATAATTAAGTTAAGTAGAGAATATAAATTCATAGTCATCTTGTTGGACCTTAATCAACTCCAGTGAGAAACATATACATGAATAATTTTGCAAGTGAAAATTATGTAGACTCTATGAATAAATTCAAATGTTGAAGATGTTGATAGATGTAGAAGGACAAAAATAAATGCAAGAAGAAAACTTTAGTGAGAAAAAGAAGCTCTCAAGCTATTGAAGCTTGAGCAAAGGACCAAAGGTTAGGTGAAGCTTAGAGTGAAGGTCAAAGAAGAATAAGGACCTACAAAAACACCAACATGTCTGGTCAAGAGGAAAGCCTAGGTGAGGTATTGTGTTAGAAAGGTGAAACAAAGTTGCAATGAATTAGAGGCACATTCCAACTTACAACAAAGGTGAGCACAATGACAGTAATGAAGTGAAGGGATCGATAGAAGTCACTTTTTGTAGGAAAGTGAAAGAAAAGTTGAATAAAGAGAAGAACAAGTGCGAAGGTGAAGGTTGCAAAGATGACACTTAAGATAACAAGTATTATAAGTTAGAGAAGGAAATTAGGAGTAAAGGCATTGATGAGAGAGATGAAGAACATAGATGACCATTTGTAGACCATAGAAACGAATTAAAGAGAATGGGTTGAAGCAAGGTTCATATGTGATGAAGAAGATCCACAAGAAGAAATGATAGTAAAAGAAAAGCATGGAAGTGTAGGAGAAATTATTGTAAAAGAAATCATGAATGTAATATCCAAGCCTTAATTAGATGTTACTATATGTGAAGAAAGTTTCTTTGTAGAAGAATTAATTTATTGTATTGCAAGCATGGAAATTATTTTGAATATGAGGAAGTAGCAAGGAACATGAAGGTTATGTTGGTTGTTACAAGATTGAAAGCAAATGTCTCATTATGGTGGGATAAAATTTATATTGAAAGAAGAAAGAAAATTAAACAAAATATTACATCATGGGATAGAATGGTAGCTAAGTTGAAATATAAACTGATGCCAAGGGACTACTGCACACAGTTGTTCAGGAGGATTCAAAATTTGAAGTGAAAGAAATGAGTGTGGAATATTATAAAGTAGAAATTTATAAGTTGACCATAATATTAGGCCACGAAGATGAAGATCTAAAGAATCTAGCAAGGTATATAAATTGTCTAATATTCAACATTTATGATGACATTTGTTTACTCTCTTCAAGAACAATGGAGGAAATTTATCAACTTTCAATTAAGGTAGAAAAAACGTTGTCTAGGAAATAAATTCAATATTGGAAAGATAAAAATAAATATTTTAGAGGAATGAGGCAACAAAATGACAAAAATTCAATTCATCTTTATGAGGGGAAATAATGAATTCCTCAAACTCAAAATTAAAGTGGAAGTCATTCATTTAAGAGAAGAGAAACACATTCAAAAGGTGAATATTTTTGGGGTAAGTGTTTTGGATGCAATGAATATGGTCATAGATCATATGAACTCCCAAATTTTCTACATGAAGATCATAATAATCATAGTATCCAATATAAATATGGAGAAAATGTAGGGTTGACATTGCTAATTAAAAAGACACTTATAATGGCAAGTAGGGAGGTCAAAGAGAAAATGTAGAGAAACAATTTGTTTAAACTAATTGCAAGTGAAAAGGTAAATGTTGAAAAATTATTCTTGATTGTGGTAGTTCAAAAAATTTAGTATCTATTGCAATGGTTGAGAAATATCATTCAAAAGTACTTTTTCATCCCGGACAACATAAAGTGTCATGGTTACATAAAGGCCACTAGTTCTGAATGATTTAACAATGTAAATTTTAGGATAGGTATCTATCATGAAGAATTATTTTGTAATGTAATACCTATAGATCCTTGTCTTGTTTTATGGCATAGACCATAACAATTTCGTCCGAAATAGATCCATGACGAAAGGATAAATACATATGCCTTTGCAAAGGATGTTGAGAAACAAAAATTTCTACCATTAAAAGATGATGGTGCAATAGTATAAATTAGTAATGAAGTGTTCATGATGAGCGAGAATGGGTTTTTATAGTAGGGAAAATAAGATGAGACAGACTATACATTGCCTTGAAATCCAAATCTCGTCGTTACAAAAACTAAGGTAACTAATGTTCCTTTAAAGATTAGATTTTGTTAAAGGAGCATGAGAATATGATAACTAATCATTTTTCCAGTGAAGTATTGATGAGAATTGGTATATATCATACAATGATATCTACTATAGAAAATAATTTTCAAGAAGAGGTTGTGATGGAATACAATAGTAAAGAAATTGTAATAGGTGAACACCATCAGAATAAAGAGAAAGAGGTTGTTTTGGAAAATGAAAAGGGAATTTGTATGAGAAACCTCAAACTTTATGTTGAAAATGGCATGGGTAAATATTGTTGTGAGCAAGCTATGAAAGAGAAAAAAATTGATTCTGAGAAAGGTAAAGCAAAAACAGACAAAGAAGGCACAATTTGATGCATATGAGGTGCAAAATCAGATAGTGGACTACACATATTTGGAAGAAAGGCATAAAATGCATAAGAATAAGGGAAAAAAATTCTCTCATATTTTCCTGGTAGTTATTTACATGCAAATCATTTTAATGACTATGGATGGGCTTCACAATTCTAATGAACAAATTGTTTTCTTTAAGATATTTGTTTCATGTGTAGGTGAAATCAAAGGAAACAAGGAATTATTGAAGATATAAAGTGAATAAATAATTGAAAAAAAAAATAGTTATGTAAAAGAGATTATTATGTTTTTGTAATGATGAATTTCAAGAAAAATTGAGTTTACACATGAAAACACTAGGTTACAATTAAAATACAAGGAAGGCCTACATTTAAGGAATAGACCTTGGGATTGAATAGGAAAATAAGTAGCATTCTAGATGCACTTAAATGTATTGTATACTTTCGAATGATGGAAATAGAAACAAACATGAGTCAATGAAGAAATATTTTCCTAGGGAGTTTGATGAACGAGCATCAATTAAAAAATTATTTCCCTAATTTGTAATATGATCTAGAGATCTATAGAATACTCAATGTAGGATGAGTTGGGTTCATTCATATATCATGTAATCTAAGGAATGTATAAAGTAATCATATGGCTTGCACAGTTCAATACTTTTACAAATAGTAGCAATATTCAAGGGATTCGATTTGATATTTTCATGGAATGGAGGACACAAACCATTTTTTCATGGTTCATGTCATTCCTCATTATTTGTGGATGGAATGGACATAAAGAATCGAGTAATAAAATTTCATACTATTTTGTTATTATAGTTATACATTAGTTCAATAGTACTATACCATTTCATCTATTAGAAGTTAGGTTTTCACCATATTACTATGGTCTCTATTATATTTCTCTCTTTAGTTTCATTTCCTTTTCTATGTTCTATTTTATTCCTTGTACAAATTAGATCAACTTATGTTTGAAAAGGTCAGTAAGCATAGTTATGTAAATATGTAATGAAACTCATATTAATAAAAATATATCGAACTTATAAACTGAATTAGGTAAGAGAATATCGGGGGCTAGGACTCTAGTGTGGGAATGGGGGCTAATGGGTTAAGTGATGAGGGGCTTATGCCTAAGGTTATAATCCATTAACAAAATGAGCTTAAAGTAAAAAACATGCATCTTTTTATCCTAATGTGGGAAAAGGGGTTTCTTAATGTGACACTTGTAAAAAGGGGAACATGCATCTAAAAATGTGGAGTTGAGTGTAATTTGTAATCCTTTATTCCATTATTCTCATTTAGTTTTACCATTGTAATGATGATACTTGTTGTGGGGAAGAGCTAGAGTAAAATTACTATGTCACCATATTGATCCTAGGTGGATTTGGTGGTGCACTTCTCCTTGGATGACCTTAGATTAGGATGGAGCCCTAGAGAGGGAATTGTAGGCATAAGTTTCCCTATTATGACGTCTCGACAGTACATGGCCACTCCTAAGGGTATATGGAACTCCTAGAGATATATTCTTATGGGACTTCCTAAACAACTTATACTAGAGTCCTTGTTATGGAACCAGCTCAAGAAAAAGATAGAAAAGATAGATCAACACCTTATAATTCAGCCTCTTCGAGGGGGAAACCTCCTTTACATTACGTAAATGAACAATTCTTCGATGATACAAATGAAAAGACC